>CM035426.1:93560650-93575650 GCA_020310875.1 Ceratopteris richardii
GCGGGATATTAAAAAATATGTTAAAAAATAGGTAAAATGTTGGAGATTCACTCACTAATTATGCATAATGACATGAGGACGGAAGAAAGCAGAAACAAAGTGTTTAGAAAATTAAAGCCTTAGTGAAGGGACAAATTCACGACTATAATATACAGTGTAGAAACTTCCAAAATTAGAGGTTGTTGAAACTGGATCAAATTGTATATAAGAGAGCTGAGATAGATAGATGTAAGTGTGCATATGATAGAGCAGTGCACAAGTGTGCATATGAGAGAGAAATAGAATAGCATAGAGTAGAAGACGCCAGAGATCGCGTATGTAGAGATGAATAACAAAACCTGAAATGTCGGGTATTCATCTGAGAGAGATGGTAAGGAATAACTACTCAGAGTAGGAGAATTTTCCATAGCTGTGAGCAAAGTAAGGCCAAGCTACATTTTGTACACATCTTCTCTAATAGAAAACACATGTTCATGTGGAAGTTTTGAGCGCATTCTTCGTATGTGAGGAAATCTGAGAGATTTCATGTTACTGTGAAAAGTTAGTTAACAGTTACAGTTTTCTCAGTAAACGTTTTCCGGTACTTCTATGAGTTAGATCTCGAAGTACAGTGTAAAGTTTTGTATGAGATATAGCTTATCTTGTAGCTATAAGTCTCAACTATAAACTGATCAAAGATTTCGGTGAAAAGGATATGTACACACAGTACAAATTCCGACCGGAAAAAGACATCCATAACTGGTGAAGTTTTCTCTTTAAACTTCAAATAGAGTTCATTCAGTGAAGGAAGTTCACATATCACTTCCTTATTTCATGTATACACATTTCAAGTAACTACAAACAGAATTACAGTTGATTCCGGTAAGATTCCGGTACAATTACGGTGACATTCCGATAACAGTCCGGTGAAGTTCCGGTGGAATTTTGGTAAGTTCAAAACACAGTTTTGACAAAGTTAAGTGACGCAAAGGTTGTTTAACTGTAAGCAAACACAGTAGTGTAAAGTCTGAAGTAAATCAGTTCAGAACTGAAGCTTGAAGGAAATGAGAAGATTTCTGTAAAGTGAATTTTTGGTGTTCACTAAATACAGTTATAAGTTTTCAGTTTCAGAAAGTTTGCTAAGCTACTGATGATTACAGAGGTGTTCTAACATCACTCTAGCTTAGTTTCTGTGGTGTAAGCGAATTCCACAATAAGCGCTGCACCAATAGTGGTATCAGAGCATGAAAGGTTCTGAAGAGCAGAAAAGGTTTCTTAGAAGTAGAAACGAAAGTAAAGATACAAGAGAATTCGAAGAGCTTTCACAAGGAAGGTGAAAGCTGAGATGATTAACAGCAAACAGTGTCAAGAAATGTTCCGAAGTCACTCTCAAAGGTAAAGGTTTGTAAAAGGTAAAACCTTTTAACATTACACTCACCGGAAGTAACAGAAACAAGAAGATCATGGCAGATCATATCTCAATTGATAAATTGGACAGAGATAATTATCCGGCATGGGTAATGCGCATGGAAGCTTTACTTATGAGTAAAGACTTAATGAAATATGTGACCGGAGAAGAAAAGAAGCCGACTTTTGAAGACGATAGTCAATCGAAGAAAGAAGAATTAGAAGCCTTGAAGTTGTGGCAGAAGAAAGATGCAACGGCAAGAGCTTATGTTTATAATACCATTACAGATCATCTGTTACCGCACATTAGAGGTCTGGAGAAAGCAGAAGACATATGGAGAGCATTGGAAGATCACTTCCAAAATACGACGAAAGCTAGAAAGGCTAGCTTATGGTCGGAGTTCACAACATTCAAGAAAAAGCAAAGTCAAAGCATTAGTGATTATGTCACTAAGATGAAGGACTTGGCAGACAGTCTTGGATTGATTGGTGAAGATATCGAAGACCAAAGGTTAATAGCGCAAGTGCTTACAGGTTTGAGAGGAGATGAAAGGTGGAAACCTTTCGTACTCTCAACTGAACTGACTTTAAATCGTTTTGTACCAGTTTTAAATCAATTGCTTGGACTAATGCTAACATTTGAGCAAGATTTGAACATAGATGGAGAAAAAGGACATAGTTCGGCTATGTACGCAAAGAACAAGAAGAAAAGTGATAAAGTTAAAGAAAAAGATGAAGAAGAAGTGACTGCTCAGGCAAATTATGCAAGAGGAAGAGGTAACGTCAGAAAGAGAGGTAATACAAAAGGTAGAGGTAATCAGAAGAAGGCTTGCTGGATCTGTGGATTAAGCAATCATTTGGCTCATGATTGCTGGCATAATTCACAAGGATCAAACCAGAACCAGAACAATAATAGTAGAGGCAGAAGCGGAAGATATCAAAGAGGAAGACAAAGCCAAAGAGGCGGATATGGTAGAGGTGGAGCAAGAAGTTGGGGACGGAATCAGTCTCACAACACTACCTACTACAACTATGCGAATGATACGCAGAATGATGATCATACGACGTTGATGATGAATTCGATAAGTGTGTCAGAGAATGAAGACCTCAAGGTATTCTATATTGACTCTCGTTGTTCAAATCATTTGTCAAGAAATATAGAATTATTATCAGAATTAGAAGGAGGTATTTCAAATCATACAGTACAGACAGGTGATAACACAAAACATAATGTAAGGTCAATTGGAAAGGTAAAGTGTAAGAATGGAGCTGACCTACTAACAAATGTTTTGTATGTTCGAACAATCCCGAAGAATCTGATCAGTGTGGGTCAGATAGTAGAAAAAGGTTTTCAAGTCAGGTTTAGAAATGAAGGAGTATTTGTTGAAGATCCAGAAAATGGATACAAACAAATTGTCCATGGTAAAAAGGAAGGTAGACTTTTTACTCTGAAAGTACAAGGGATTGTTGGTCAAGCCTTAATCACACATGGTGATGAGGTATTTATAGAACTAGACCTCTGGCATAAGAGGCTAGGACATTTTAATGAAAAGGGAATCAAAACTATGGTGGAGAAACAGTCTGTGAAAGGATTACCAAATATGAAGAATCAACATATGATTCACAAATGTGAAGCCTGTCAGATGGGAAAAGCCCACAGGTTACCATTTCAGAAAAATGGTTACAAACACGATGGTGTGCTAGAACTCATACATACAGACCTATGGGGGCCAACAAAAGAAGGATCTATCAGCGGATCGATGTATTATGTTTTGTTTATTGATGATGCAACAAGATGGATAACTCTTTATGTTTTGAAAGAGAAGTTAGAAGTGTTTGGAGATTTCAGGCATTTTCATGCATATACTGAAAGACTTACAGGACAGAAACTCAAAAGACTAAGGTCTGATGGAGGAGGAGAATATTTTTCTCGAGAGTTCAATGATTATCTGTGGAATCTAGGTATCAAAAGAGAAATAACTTGCAGGTATACACCGCAACAAAATGGAGTAGCAGAAAGAAGAAACCGAACTTTAGTTGAATTTGCAAGAGCGATGCTAAAGGAGAAGAACTGTCCAAATTATTTTTGGGCTAAGGCTGTAAATACAGCAATATATCTGGTAAACAGATTACCATGTACAGCTTTAAATGGGATGACCCCTTATGAAGCTTGGTGGGGCAAGAAACCAACACTTGATCATTGCAAAGTGTTTGGATCAGTTGCTTATGCTTATGTACCATCACAGATGAGACATAAGCTTGAACCAAAAGCTGAAAAATATGTGTTCATCGGATATGATGAAAAGCAGATGGGTTATAAGTAATGGAGTCCTCTAACCAAATAGTTTATTGTTTTTAGAGATGTGACATTTGATGAAGGAAAAAGTTGGTATACAGATAAAGAGCACAGTGTTGAAACACTTGAAGAAGAGGTAAGAAGAATTGAAAAAGGTAAATCACATATGCAGGTAAATGGAGATGAAGATCATATGCAGGCAAGTACGTCCAGGATCGGATCAGGTATGAGAAATGAAGATGGATCAAGATTTGATGAAGATGTGTATTGAGATACACATGAAGAGTTTGAACCAAGAAGGTTAAACATAGTAAGGAAACAACCAACAAGGTATTCCTATGACACTTCTTATTTGACTCAGAAAAACTATGCTTACTTAGTAAAGGAAGATGAAGAACCTCAGAATTACGGTGAAGCAAAAGGTAGGAAACAATGGGAAGTAGCAATGAAAGAAGAGTTCAGTGCTCTAGAAGAAAACAAGACTTGGGATCTTGTTCCAAAACCAAATGGTAAGAAAGTGATTGGAAATAAATGGGTTGACAAATTCAAGAAGGTTGCAGATGGAAGGATAGCTAGATACAAAGCTAGACTGGTTGTCAAAGACTATGCTCAGACATATGGCATAGATTATGATGAGATGTTTAGTCCGGTGGCAAAGATGTCAACTATAAGGACATTGATTGCTATAGCAGCATCAAAAGGATGGAAGCTAAGTCAGCTGGATATAAAGAACGCATTTCTAAATGGATATATATCAGATGAGGTTTACATGGAACAACCTGAAGGGTTCGTAAGTTCCAGTTACCCAGAACATGTTTGCAGATTAAGAAGAGCTCTCTATGGGCTGAAGCAAGCTCCAAGAGCTTGGAATTACAGACTTGTGAAGTATCTAAATGACCTTGGATACCAAAGTTCGAAGGCAGATGCAAGTCTACTCATCAAGAGAACAGATGAAGGTATGATCTACATTTGTATTTATGTAGATGACATAATAATCACAGGAACCTCAGATGAAGGAATCAAAGAGGTAAAGAGACTGCTTGAAAAAGAGTTCAAGATCAGTGATCTAGGGAAGTTATCATACTTTCTTGGAATGGAAGTTACATATACAGATCATGGTATATATGTTTTGCAAGAAAGGTATCTCCTAAACTTACTGAAGAAGTTTAACATGGAGAATTGCAGAGAAGCTTCAACACCGCTTGAAGTAAATCATAAACTCAGCAAATATGGTGGTGCAGAGTTTAAAGATACGAGGAAGTATCAGTCATTAGTGGGAAGCTTAATTTATGCTACACTAACAAGACCGGATCTCAGTTATGCAGTAGGAGTTCTCTCACAGTTCATGCATTGTCCGAAGGATCAACATTGGGTTGCAGGACAAAGAGTTCTTTGATATATCAAAAGAACTATAAAAGAAGGATTATATTATCCTTATATGTCAGATATAAAGCTGAGAGCATACAGTGACTCAGACTGGGCAGGAAGTCAAGATGACAGAAGATCAACACATGGGTATATGATATACCTAGGAGATAAGCTTGTAAGCTGGTGTTCAAAGAAGCAACACAAAGTAGCTTTATCGTCAACAGAAGTAGAATATAAAGGACTTGTGGAAGCAGCTAAAGAAGTGATATGGATGCAGACCTTGTTCAAAAGCATGGGTATTGATCAAGGTATACCTATCATACATGGAGATAATATGAGTTCGTTGTATCTTGCAGCAAATCCAGTATTTCATGCAAGAACAAAACACATAGAGATTCAATATCATTTCCTGAGGGAAAAGGTAATGGAGAAGGAGATTGAATTGGTATTCACTCCTACAAAAGATCAAATTGCAGATATTCTGACAAAGAGCTTGGATGGAGTAAAGACAATCAGATTCAAAGAAATGGCAAAAGAAAAGAAGGATATATGAAGATCGGAAGATGCAAATTAGTGATTGAGGGGGAGCTGTTGGAGATTCACTCACTAATTATGCATAACGACATGAAGACGGAAGAAAGCAGAAACAAAGTGTTTAGAAAATTAAAGCCTTAGTGAAGGGACAAATTCACGAGTATAATATATAGTGTAGAAACTTCCAGAATTAGAGGTTGTTGAAACCGGATCAAATTGTATATAAGAGAGCTGAGATAGATAGATGTAAGTGCGCATATGATAGAACAGTGCACAGGTGCGCACATGAGAGAGAAATAGGATAGCATAGAGTAGAAGACGCCAGCAATCGCGTATGTAGAGATGAATAACAAAACCTGAAATGTCGGGTATTCATCTGAGTAGGAGAATTTTCCATAGCTGTGAGCAAAGTAAGGCCAAGCTATATTTTTTACACATCTTCTCTAATAGAAAACACATGTTCATATGGAAGTTTTGAGCGCATTCTTCGTATGTGAAGAAATCTGAGAGATTTCATGTTACTATGAAAAGTTAGTTAACAGTCACAGTTTTCTCAGTAAACGTTTTTTGGTACTTCTATGAGTTAGATCTCGAAGTATAGTGTAAAGTTTTGTATGAGATATAGCTTATCTTGTAGCTATAAGTCTCAACTATAAACTGATCAAAGATTTCGGTGAAAAGGATATGTACACACAGTACACAATCTGACTGAAAAAAGATATCCAGAACTGGTGAAGTTTTTTCTTTAAACTTCAGATAGAGTTCATTCAATGAAGGAAGTTCACATATCACTTCCTTATTTCATGTATACATGTTTGAAGTAACTACAAACAGAATTACAGTTGATTCCGGTAAGATTCCGGTACAATTACGATGACATTCCGGTAAGATTCCGGTACAATTACGATGACATTCCGGTAACAGTCCGATGAAGTTCCGGTGGAATTTTGGTAAGTTCAAAACACAGTTTTGACAAAGTTAAGTGACGCAAAGGTTGTTTAACTGTAAGCAAACACACTAGTGTAAAGTCTGAAGTAAATCAGTTCAGAACTGAAGCTTGAAGGAAATGAGAAGATTTCTGTAAAGTGAATTTTCGGTGTTCACTAAATAGAGTTAGTTTCAGAAAGTTTTCTAAGCTACTGATGATTATAGAGGTGTTCTAACATCACTCTAGCTTAGTTTCTATGGCGTAAGCGAATTTCGCAATAAGCGCTGCACCAACATAAAATATAAGTTTAAGAAAATGCATGGAATGCTACAACCTTTGGATGTTCCGAATCATAAGTTGGATTCTATATCTATGGACTTTGTCACTAAATTGTCTATGACCATAAGTAAACAGGATACCATATTTTGTGGTAGTTGATGGACTTACCAAGATGGTACATTTCTTTCTTATGAAAAAGGCTAGTACTTCCTTGAATGTTGCAAGACTATTCATAAAAGAATTTTTCGATTGCATTGAATGCTTAAAACATAATTTCTAATAGAGAATCTAGGTTCATATCAATTTTTTGGAAAAAAATATTTGAATCAATTGGAACTCAACTTCATATGAGTACAATCTTCCACTCATAAAATACTGTGGAAACCCAGAGGGTTAATTGGGCACTTGAAGTTATGTTTCATATGTATGTGAATGAAAAGTAAGATAAGATGAGTGAATATTTTTCCTTAGTCAAGAGTGCATACAACAGTGAATGGCATGCATCTATAAATATAATTCTGTTTGAGGCTATGTATGGTTATAATTATTTGACTACACCTTCATTTTTAGTTTCCAAAATAAATTAGAAGTATATAATGAAATGCTTTAGGATATAGATGAAGAACTTGGAAAAATTAAGAAACACATAAAATAAGCTTAGAAAAGACAAAAGAGGTTCTATGGTTCATAGAGAAGACCACTTGAATTTCAAACAGATGACATGGCATTTCTTAAAGTCAATCCTCAGTGATCTAACTTGTAAGGAAAGTATCATAGACGTTTTCCATGATATGTAGGTCCTTATAAAGTTTTGAAGAAGAGTGGATCTCTTGCTTATTTATTGGAATCATCTGAACATTTAACTGTGCATCTTGTATTTCATGTTAGCTTGCTTAATAGATATGTACCTAATGTTGCTCATGTTTTTCAGGACAAGTATAACCTAAAAGATGATGGCTCTTTTGAGCTTTGACCTAAAATAGTATTAGATAGGAGGGAAATATTACTTAGAAATAGATCTATAGTAGAGATTTTAGTGAAATGGTAGACATATCTAGTTGAAGTTTTGACTTGGGTGAACTTGGATGATTTTTCGGCATATTATACTTCTTTCCAACTTTGAGGACAGAGTTCTTAAAAGGGGGGGGAGAATTTTAATAGAAATTTCAATGTTGAAATGATTCATTTTGAAATTTTCATTATAGATTGTGGGGATAATCTTTAAAATGAATAAATGAGATCATTTTATGCATATAGGGAAAATTTAGGGATGAAAAGTTTTATTTCTTTGTAAACCTTATCTACATCATGTTTTTTGGTTGAAAAATGAACGTGAAGATGAAAGAATTAAGTGACATATTGTATGAGAGAAAGGTAGAGCATGCATAAGAGAATAAAAGTGTCCCTAGTGAAAATTTTGTGAATCATGTTTTATGTACCTCGTCTTGGGCTCTACATTTGGTTCACTTTAAGATAATGCCTCGATTTTACTCTCTCTCTAGAATTTATAAAATTCCAGCACTAAAACGTGGTATTTGGAGATGGATTTGAACCTAGGGCATCTCTAAGATTATTGTGGAAATCCAAGAGCTGAATATTTTTGCCTCTCCCAAGCTTAAGATAATCCCTCACAATTTTTGAGTTGGAGGGCTTCGAAAAGTGCCATTTTTTGGTACTTAAAAAAAATAATAATAAAACAAATAAAAAAGGTGGGCTTCTCTATCTCTATTCGAGTCTATGATTTTGATGCATACATGTTATGCACACTTACAGATGTCTTTGGATATGTCTTTTTCTTTATTTTCTTCTACTTTTGATAGATATCATTAAAGAAAGCTCTCCACTAATTCAAATGCATGCTTTTGCAAATGTTTTGCATGCAACATGGGGAAAGCCAAATTTTTCTATCGCACACTTCTTTGGGGGAGAATCAACTCTATTTTAAAAGTGATTTACCGATAGGATCCAAAAACCAAAGAATTACCTTGCAATTGAGATTGAGAGTGAGAGTTAGAGTGAGATTGAGAGTGTGAGTGTGAATGCGATTGTGATAGATTGGGGGTGGTCGGGAGGTAGAGGCCTCGTCAAGAAGCTATTTTCCAAGGCTATTGTATTGATTGATTCAAATCTATAGTACCAAAACTTCTCTTTCTCTAAGCCATGTCTTGTCTACTCTTTTGTGTTAGATTTTCTCTTATCTTGTGCAAGTTCTTCTTTTCTCTCTTCTACTATTATTGAGTGATTAGAAGCTTGTCATTGAGGAAGTAATACAAGTGGTATCATAGAAGCATCAATCCTTCTCAATGATCAAAGGTTTGACACAAAAGATTTGTGAGCAAGAGGAGCCTATTCAAAAACGTCTTGGAGAATGATGCAAAGAATGGGGCGCAAAACAACTAGAAGGCACAAAACAACTAGCAGGTGCAACAAATTTGTTCATGGAGCTGAATGATGATGTGGATGAAGGTGTAGGAACATCTAGTGTGCCTAGAGAAAGATAGAAATGCAATTATGAAGATATGAAGGCATGTGAGTTTGCCCTTGGCCAAGTCGTCAAGAAGGAAAAATTGAATGATTTTGATGGTGAGAAGAAGAGTGACAAAGATATGGAGGCATGGATTGAAGAGTAAGAGGATTTATTTAATCTTCAACAATTGACTGAGGATTCCAAGGCAAAGGTTGGGATCCTACACTTGCGTGGCATCGTAGAGCATGGTGGAAGTCCTACATGCAGACTTAGATGTGTTCTCATCCTGCTCTATGGAAGGATTTAGAGAGAAAGTAGAAAAATGTTATTGTTCTCCATGTTGATGTATGAAACATCACAAGAAATCAATTAATGTGACACTAGAAAACCTCTATGGTCACCATTAACTCAATGCTTCTCAAAACTTTGAGAAATGATTGCTTAAACTGAGAACATTACTTCTTTAGAAATTTCTAGTCATTGAAATAACATACCTCCACTCTTTTTCCTATTTCTCTTAGCACGTATATTATTTATCAAAGATTTTATACTGAATGAAAGTAGAAGAGAAGAGCTTTCCAACAAGATATTACTTGCTAAAAACGCTTCATTATACACCAACAAGATGATTATGTCTAACTATCAAAATAGGAAATTTTTGCCTGTTTTAGTAAAAGTGCTTGTCTAAAAATAAGTCTTTTCAATTTAGCATCGACTTGCAACAAGAATTCGATGCAAGACATCAAATTGGTGTGTTTTCAGCCACTTTTTCAACACCTGAAATAGCCTCGTGAACACAAGGTATAAAGAAAACCACTTTTATGTGGGAATTTGATGTTAGACATTGACTTTATGCTGAAAGTCAATACCAGGCTTTGAGTTGGTTCACAAATCTTATGAATTTAATAAGCTAAACCAACATATAATGCACATGGAAGAAGAAAGTAACTTATCAACTCAAACTAGATGACAGGCATCGAGTTGCTTGGAAAAATTGACCTTTTGAACTCATTATCACAACAGACAAAGCATGGAGATGGAGGAGAGAGTCTTATACACAGAATTTCTATTAATTCTTTTGATAACTATGGAAACCCAAAAACTTTACATGTGCTTTCTCACTTAGAGAAGCTGAACTATTTCTCAGTCATAGAAAATGAACTCTTACTCACATTCTCTCTCTTTCTCTCTCTCTCTCATCAGTTGATACAAACTAACTTATATAGTTTTTCTCAATCTCGTGATTTTTGAAAATTGTAGAACTAAAGTTAAGTCTACCTTTACAAATATAATACATGTCTGAAATTGTCCCTTCACATAGGCATGTGCTTTTGTTCTTAGACTTTGACCTTTAAATTTATGTCCAATTTGTGATTGGTTCTCCAAAAGCTCCCCCTCAATAACTAATTGACATTCTTTGTTTCGCTCCATGTATACCTCATCTTATATGTATCCGTTCAAAAATGCATTCTTTATGTCCAATTGACTTAGAGTCCATCCTTTTGAGGGTGCAATAGCAATGATTGTCCTTATAGTTGACATCTTAGCTATGGGACTAAATGTCTCATTGTAATCTATACCATAAGTTTGGGCATAGTCTTTTACCACCAGTCTAGCTTTGTATCTGACTATACTTCCATCTACAAGCTGCTTCACTTTATAAACCCATTTATTTCCAATTACCTTCTTACCATTTAGTTTAGAAACAAGTTCCCAAGTCTTGTTCTCTTCTAGTGCATTGAATTCCTCTTTCATTGCTTCTTCCCATTGCTTCTTACCTTTTGCTTCATCATAGTTCTGAGGTTCTTCATCATCTTTGACCATATATGCATAATTCGAGTTATGTAAGAAGTATCATAAGAATACCTTTCTGGTTACCTTCTTATCCTACTTGACCTCCTTGGTTCACATTCTTCATGTGTGTCTGGATGCACCTCTTCATCAAATATAGGAGCTTCTTCATTTCTTCTTGTTAATCCACTTCTGGATGTATTTGCTTGCATATACTCTTCGTCTCCATTCACCTGCACACTTGATTT
Source organism: Ceratopteris richardii (assembly GCA_020310875.1). Taxonomy (NCBI): domain Eukaryota; kingdom Viridiplantae; phylum Streptophyta; class Polypodiopsida; order Polypodiales; family Pteridaceae; genus Ceratopteris; species Ceratopteris richardii. Next base: position 93,571,948 of record CM035426.1, read on the forward strand.
TTTTTCCTCATATTTTCTTACCTCTTCTTCACATTCTTCAACTGTATGACTTTGATCTGCATACCAACTTTTCTGTTCATCAAATGTAACATCTCTAGAAACAAGAAATTGTTTGGTTAGAGTATTCCACAACCTGTAACCCATCTGCTTCTCATCATAACCAGTGAACATATATTTTTTTGCCTTTGGTTCACGTTTATGTCTAAGTTGTGATGGCATATAAGCATATGCATTGATCCAAACATTTTACAATGATCTAGTGTTGGTTTTTTACCCCACCAAGCTTCATATGGAGTCATTACATTTAGAGCTGTACATGGTAATCTATTCACAAGATATGTAGATGTATTTGCAACCTCAGCCCAAAGATAATTTAGACAATTCTTCTCCTTCAAAATAACTCTAACAAACTCAACCAAAGTCTTGTTTCTTCTTTCTACTACACCATTTTGTTGTGGTCTATACCTGCAAGTTGTTTCTCCCTTAATACCTGCATTCCAAAGATAATCATTGAACTCTAAGGAGAAGTATTCTCCCCCTCCATCAGACCTCAGTATCTTAAGCTTTTGACCCGTGACTCTCTCTGCATATGCATGAAAATGCTTGAGAGCTCCAAACACTTCTAATATTTCCTTCAAAACATACAGAGTTATCCATCTTGTAGCATCATCAATGAAGAGAACATAATACCTTGAGCCGGTGATAGATCCTTCTTTTGTTGATCCCCATACATATGTATGAATGAGCTCTAGTACTCCATCATGTTTGAATCCTTTCTTCTAAAATGGTAACCTGTGTGCTTTTCCCATCTGACATGCTTCACATTTATAAATCATATGTTGACTTTGCACATTTAGTATAGACTGATTTGCTACCATAGCTTTTATTCCTCTCTCATTGAAATGAACTAATCTCTTATGCCAGAGATCAAGTTCTGTAATCACTCCTTCACCATGTGTGAGAAAATCTTGACCAATGTTCCCTTGCACTCTTAAAGTAAAGAGTCTACCTTCGTTCTTACCACAAACAATCTGATTATATCCATTCTCTAGATCTTCAATAAATACTCCTTCATTTGTAAACCTGACTTGAAATCCTTTTTCAACTATCTGTCCCTCACTAATCAATTTTTTAGCTATTGTGGCAACATACAAAAGATTGGTTAGCAAATCTTCTCCACTCTTTCATTTCACTTTTCCAATTGAATGTACACTATGTTTTGTATTATCACCTGTTTGAATTGTATGACTAGAAACGACTTTTTCCAGTTCTGACATCAATTCTATGTTCCCTAACAAATGATTAGAACATCCAGAGTCAATGTAAAATACCTTTAGATCTTCTTCATCTGATGTGCTGATTGAATTGATCATCAATGATGTATGACTTTCATTCTGTGTGTCATTTGCATAATTGTAGTAGGTGGTGTTGTAGGATTGATTCTGTCCCCAACTTCTTCCTCCACCTCTAGCATAGCCTCGTCTTTGATTTTGTCTACCTCTCTGAGAATAACTTTGATATCTTCCACCTCTGCCTCTGCTATTCTTATTCTAATTTTGATTTGATCCTTTCTGATTATGACAACAATCATGAGCCAAATGATTATTCAATCTAGAGATCTAGCAAGACTTCTTATTGTTATTCTAATTACCTCTTCCTCTTCCAAAACCTCTTGTTGTTCCTCTGCCAATGCTTCTACCTCTTGCATAATAAACTTGACAACTCAATTCCTCTTCATTCTTTGTTTTACCTTTATCTCCTTTCTTCTTGTTCTTCATGTACATTGCATAACTTTGTCCTTTATCTCCATCTCCCTTCAAGTCTTGCTCAAATGTGAGCATCAAACCAAGCAATCGATTCAAATCTAGAACATAATGATTCAAAGAAAGTTATGTTGACAAGACAAAAGGTTTCCACCTTTCATCTCCTCTCAAACCTGCAAGCAATTGAGCAATCAATCTGTGATCCTCAACATCTTCATCTATGGATCCAAGACCATCTGCTAGATCAATCATCTTAGTGACATAATCACTAATACTTTGACTTTGCTTCTTCTTGAATGTTGTAAATTCTGACCATAGACTTGATTTCCTTGCTTTGTTAGTACTTTGGAAATGATACTCGAATGCATTGCATATATCTTCACCTAATTCCAATCCTCTGATGTGTGGTAGCAAATGATCTGAGATTGTATTGTAGATGTAAGCTTTTGCACTTGCATCCTTCTTTTGCCAATGCTTTAAAGCATCCAGTTCTTTCTTTGGTTGGTTTTCATCTTCAAATACTAGCTTTTCTTCTTCACCTATTATGTACGCCATGATATCCTTACTCATAAGTAAGGCTTCCATTCTCATTACCCATGTAGGATAATTATCTCTGTCCAATTTGTCAATGGAGATATGATGTGCCATAATTCTTCACTTTTGCTTCAACCTGTGATTTTAAAGGCCAAAGAATAATACCTTTTGGAGTTCTTTGTTATGAACATACTTTAAAATAATCTTTCGATGCCTGAATGCTTCAACTTTCAAACTTTAATGAAAAACCTTCCAAAACTTCTCATACATTTCATGCCTTCTGCTCTCTAGAACCTTTCCGCTCTAATACCACTTGTTGATGTATGAAACATCACAAGAAATGAATTAATGTGACACTAGACAACCTCTATGGTCACCATTACCTCAATGCTTCTCCAAACTTTAAGAAATGATTGCTTAAACTGAGAACTTTACTTCTTCAGAAATTTCTAGTCGCTGAAATGACATACCTCCACTCTTTTGCCTATTTCTCTTATCACAAATATTATTTAGTCATGACTTTTTAATTAGTGAAAAATTTCAATTTAACTGACATAACAAACCATGTTCATTCATGTAATTCAGAGGCCCAATGTTGCTTTATTTTTATGAAAATTCTGTTAGAGATCGCTCAACCTTCTCACCCCTATGGAAGGTCAACTTCAAAAGACCATATCTATAGCTTTCCAATGAGCTATAAATCACCATAAACGGATTTTGTATGAAAAAGTTATGATCGTTTAGGGTTCTGGGGTCAAAACACGATAAACAAACAAACACGATTTCTTAAATTATTTTCTTGGGGGCCTTATTATGCTCCAAACACTTTGAATTTATGGCCAAAATAGAAAAAATATGCAAATTAAAAAACCCTAAAAAAGTGGTTGAAATTGGTTGTCAATCGTGATCGACAGGGCTATCAATCCCAATCGATAGGGCTGTCAATCGTGATGGACAAAGCTGTCCGTCGTAGCCTGTCAATCATGATGGAAAGGTGTCAATGGCAATGGACAGGGATGTCGGTCACGATTGATGGTGTCAATCGTGATGGACAGATTTCTTCGAGTTTTTTATGTGAATTTTTGTCAATTGTGGCCTGTCAGCCACGATGGATAGGTTTCTCATCGAATGGGGCTGTCAATCATGATTTTTTCTGTCGATTGTGATGGACAGCCGTGTTCATCATGGATGGACACATGTCAGTCGTGATGGATGGCTATCAATCGTGATGGACGTGCAGTCCGTCGTGGGGGTGTCAATCGCGATTGACTAAAATCCTCGCTTTTTCATGTTATCTCTTATCAATCAGGCCCCTATACATCACGCTCGATAAGATTTTTGTCAAATCTCACTGTCAATCGCCATTTTTGTGTCGATCGTGATGGACAGGGGTGTCCGTCGTGATG
>CM035426.1:93580650-93593150 GCA_020310875.1 Ceratopteris richardii
GTTCCTCATCAAGACTCTTTTCTGAATTGCTTGAATCTCCATCAACATCTTCAAAACCTGCACATGTTTTATGACTAGTAGAAAGCTTTTCTTTACCTTTCTTGGATGTATTTGATGAATTTTCTAGACTGAAATTTCCATGCAATCTTCCACTCCATGTACTTGAATTGGAACTATTTCTTGGTGATGCATCCAATCCACTCAAAACTTGAGATTTTGCACTTGATTTTTCAGCATTTTCTTTGTCATTTGGTTCAAGATTCAGTTCCTCTTTGGCATCTGCATAGAAGCTTGACATTTCATCAAATACCACATATCTACTAACCTTCACCTGTCGTGTGAGTGGGTATAACATTTATATCCCTTTTGCTCAAGGGAGTATCCAATGAAGACACATTTTTCTGCTTTTGGAGCAAGCTTCATCCTCAACTCATCTGGAACATGTACGTATGCAATACAAAAAAAAACTTTCAGATGTGATAAGTTTGGCTTTTTACCTGTAAACTTCTTTTCAGGTGTAACTTGATGTACAACAACAGTCAGAGTTTTGTTCATGATGTATACAGTAGTATGAATAGGTTCTGCCCAATAACAATGAGGCATACTCTTTTCAGCCATCAATGCTCTTGCTATTTCTGCAATATGTCTATTTTTGCGTTCAGTAACAACATTCTATTGTCGTTTGTAGCTGCATGAAAAGTGATGTTGAATTCCTTGATTTTTTAGAAAATCATTGAACTCATTTGAAACGTATTCACCTCCTCCATCAGATCTTAATGTCTTAATATACTTCCATGTCTACTTTTCCACCATAGCTTAAAAAATTTGGAAGTGAGTGAACACCTCACTCTTCTCTTTCATGAAATATACCCACACTTTTTGTGTATGGTCATCAATGAAAGTAACATGAAACCTACAACTGCCCATAGATATGGTCTTTGAAGGACCCCAAACATCTGTATGTACTAGTTCTATTATGTTCTCACTAACATGCTTGTCATGTGGAAATGATGCTCTTGACAGTTTTCCAAATTGACATGCTGCACATACCTTTTGCATCTCTGCAACCTTGAAATTTGGTAGTCCCCATGGACAATCTCCTTTGACTGCATCAATTTCAACCTTTGCAAGTTTGCATGTCCAACCCGTTTGTGTCAGATCTCTATATCAGCAATGACTCCTGCACCTTTTGCAAACATGGCTGCATTCATTTCAGGAATTTTCACATTTAAGGTGAACATCCTACCCACTTTGTTTCCTTTGGCAATCAATCTTCCATCCCATTTGTATTCTTCTACATCTAACCCATCAACATTGAACCTGAATTGTAATCCCTAGTCAACCATTTGTCCAATAGAAACCAGATTCTTTGCTATATTTGGAACATGCAACACATCAGCAAGATGTTTTACCTTCTCGTCCTCCATAGACAATGCTATGTTTTCTGTATGCTTGATAGGATGTGATGTGCTATCACCTATTTCAACATATCCAGGAACTGGCAATTTCTGTAGAGTACTCAACCATTTTGCATGACTCGACATGTGATTTGAAGCACTGAATCAACATACCATGCATTATCATTCGATTTTGAAATACCAGTAGACATTGTATTCATCATGTGATATTGAACCATAAACACCTTCTTAGAATCATCTACAATTGTGGATGCATAGTTGTTTTGTTGCCTTTTGGTATTTTGATTCTTCAACCTGCAATCATGTTCAAAGTGTCCTAGTTTACCACAATTCCATCATACTTTATTGTCATTATCTGAATCATTTCTTTGGAAATTTCTATGAACTCTTTGGCTCCCCTTGCCTCAAAACTGTCCTCTTCCTCTTGCATGATTCTGTTGTTGACCTTGGTCTTGGTTATTGTTTCCTCTTCCACTTCCGCAACCTCTACCTCTGCCTCTTCCTCTACCAAAGTAGAATACCTGCTCAGAATTAGGTTTTCCTTGGGAGTATGAATCCTCACCAAGACTCTTTTCTTCAATAATCAACACAGATACCAGATTAACAAAATCTGGAATATTTTCCCTAGTCTGTATAGAAGTTTTGAAATGCTTATATGCAGCTCCTAAACCACGAAGGCACATTTCCACCTTATCATCATCATCTACATTCACACCAATAGATGCAAGTGACTCACATATGTTTTTGATTTTTAGGGTGTAATCACTTATTGACGTGCCCATCTTCTCCAAAGTATGCAGCTCATTCTTGAGTTGCAATTTCCATGCCTTTGTATTGGTCTCATACAATGTGATCAAACTGTTCCAAGCCTCTTTCAGAGTCTTGGCATCCTGTATGTGTCCAATCATGCTATCTTGTATGCTAACATATAGCAAATACATTACCTTTCGTGCTCCTTGATTCCATTCTTCATATGCTCTTAACTAGTCTGCAATCCAATTCCTCTCTAGTAACTACGGAGCATTTTCATTCTCTCCTTCGATGTACTTCCAGTAGCCTTTTCCCATAAGGAAATTTATCATTCTGAATCTCCAAGCATGGAAGTTGTTCTTGTTTAGCTTATCGATCATGAGCTGACTCATTCCATCAGCATTTTCCATTTCTGCAGCTATTCACAACACTACAAAAAACTACAAGCAACACTTTTGCTTGAACAGTGTTGCACTATGACATGAGAGTTCAATCTCAGAAAAACCCTGTTTTCATGTATCAACAGTACACGAAATCGCTTGAAATTCTGGATCTGGAATGTATGAGTATTTCCAAACATAACACAAGTTACAGTATCCAAAATTGACCTGGTTTTTCTATGGGCTCCACCTTATAGGCTCGACAGAGAGGTCGAGATGGCTCTCAAACTTTGATCTGATAAAAACAACTAACCCTAAAGAGATAACTCTCGAAAATATTTGGAGGTCTTCTATCTTCACACCAATTTTCATAGCAATCTGAGGTCCTCTGTGAATCGCACTTTCTCCATACCTTCTCGTGTACTCTTCACCGTCCGTCTTCTCCACGAGCTCTCTATAGCCACATTGGCTCTGATACCATGTCATGAGGAAGGAGATAAGGAAGAGAGCTCACACACCACAATCAAACAGAAGCACACACTGAGATTGAGGCAAGGAAGAATCATCATCATCATCTTCTTCTTCTTCTTCTTCTTCTATGACATAAAAAGAAATTTACAAGAATGAGCTAAAAACAAGAATACAATTACTTCAATATATAAAGACCAATACATAAGGAAAAACCTAATGTCCGCGAACGAGTGATCTAACAAGAAACAAATGTGTCATCACTCTTGATAGATAAATCATATAAAGCTCAATGAAGTCTCCCTAACATATATCAATGAAGCCACTATACATGTCAGAGAAATGAAAAAGTGATACATGTATCCTAGATCATCACATGTTGAGCTTGATATCTCAACACGTAGGTAGGTAGGTAAATAGATACATTAATAGATAGATACATAGATAGATAGATAGATAGATAGATAGATAGATAGATAGATAGATAGATAGATAGATAGATAGATAGATAGATAGATAGATAGATAGATAGATAGATAGATTGATTGATTGATTGATTGATTGATTGATTGATTGATTGATTGATTGATTGATTGATATATATATATATATATATATATATATATATATATATATATATATATATATATATATATATATATATATATAGAGAGAGAGAGAGAGAGAGAGAGAGAGAGAAATAGATAGATAGATAGATAGATAGACAGATAGACAGATAGACCGATAGACAGATAGACAAATAGATAGATAGACAGATATACAGATAGACAAATAGATAGACAGATAGATAGATAGATAGATAGATAGATAGATAGATAGATAGATAGATAGATAGATAGATAGATAGATAGATAGATAGATAGATAGATAGATAGATAGATAGATAGATAGATAGATAGATAGATAGATAGATAGATAGATAGATAGATAGATAGATAGATAGATAGATAGATGGATAGATAGATAGATAGATAGATGGATGGATAGATAGATAGAAAGATTAAAATATGAAGCATGAAGAAAGTATATGTTCAGAGGATGAAGATGTGTATACATATGTACATTAATTTAGAAGATAGCTCACTTATACTTTTGTATAGTTATGAGCTTGTACATATTTGCCTATATATACAAGTAAAATGTCGAGGAAAATATGAGAGAGCATGTGAATAGAGAAATTAGAAGTTGTATGAGTCATTAGACACTTTAGAAGTGAGTAAGATCTCTCTCATCACTCAGATGTAAAGTTTTCCAGAAATGAAGAAAAGTTGTGCCCGATATTTCTGAGAGTTCTCCTTCTGTGTTGAATTTTTGTGAAATGCTTTTGTACAAGTCTAAGTCTATAGTTGATTGACCTTTGTACAAGTTTTCAGCTTTTAACTTTGATCAGGCTGAGAGAATTGAGTGTAGGAACATTTACATGTGTAAATGTAAAGAAGAGAAGTTGCACGAGGCGCAAAATTTGATGCTAATGTTTTGGTCGGTTCTCCTTCCACATCGTAAATTTTTGAGCAAGCAAGCACTCATTCTTTAAGTTGGAAGTTAAGCTACCTCTGGCTAAAATCATTTGATTAAAGGGATTCTAATTTGGGAGAACCAAGCTTTAGAAGTTGTAGGTGTCAAAGTCGACTGTAAATAACTACAGTTTTAGACATAGGTGAATTGTTAAGACCATTTCTCAAGATCTATTGCGTCTTTTGGAATGATTTAACTTGGAGGAGGTTTTGAAACTATAGGCAATGCCTTGTGCAAAGTTTTATAAAAAACTTTACACATTTGATAAGTCAATGACTGAGTTATGTGCAACAGACTTTTTGTGTAGTCATCTTCTTCAAAGTTTGTTCAAGATTTTGATAATTGATCATTGATCCTCCAAATTGGTAAAGGTTTTGAGTTACTCTTGATATAGAGGTGCTCTAACTTCAAGAGTAGCTTGTTCTTTTGGAGATTAACACTCTCCATCAGTGGTATCAGAGCAGGAAGCATCAAAATTGAAGAAAGGTGGACCTCGACTACTGCAGTTATAAAGAATCCAACATTTGAAGATACAAAGGGTGAAAGGTTGAAGACAAAGCTTGAAGAGGAGGCCAGAAGATATCAAGGAAGACAAAAGGAACTTCATTCGAAGCAAAGGTAACCTTATTCCTCATAAAGCTTGAAGGATTTAATACATAGGAGAAGAAAGGATGGGAGATTTTCTTCAAATAGAGAAATTGGATAGAGAGAACTATCCAACATGTTGAATGAGGATGGAAGCTCATCTTATGAGAAAAGATTTGATAGGTTATATCACAGGTGAAGAAGAAAAGCCTCATTTCAGAGATCCTAGTGCTCCAAGTAGGGATGAATTGTCAGATTTGAAGACTTGGATGAAGAGAGATGCTCAAGCTAGGAGCATTATCTATATGGGAGTTAATGACTACTTGCTACCTCACATTAGAGGTCTTGAAAGTGCAAGTGATATATGGAATGCTTTGGAGGAGCATTTCCAAAACACCACAAAGTCAAGGAAGGCATCCTTGTGGGCAGAGTTTACCACATTCAAGAAGAAGGCCTCTCAATCCATCTCAGATTATGTAACAAGGATGAAGGACATTGCAGATGCATTAGGAGCAGTTGATGAAGATATTGAGGAGGATAAATTGGTAAGGCAAATCCTCACAGGTTTGAGAGGTGATGAAAAATGGAAGCCATTTATTTTTTCCACTAAATTATCACTATATCATTTTACTCCTGATTTAAATCAGCTGCTAGGACACATGCTAACCTTTGATCAGGATGTCAAAGGTGAAAGTGATAAATGCAGATCAAGCAATGTATTCAAAGGATAAGAAGAAGAATACCAAAGGGAAGCAACAAGCAAATGAAGATGAAGGTACAACTAGCCAAGCTAACTTCCTAAGAGGAAGAGGAGGTGGCAAAGGTAGAGGAAGAGGCAGAATTAATAAAGATGGAGTCAAAGCTTGCTAGATTTGTGGTAAGACAAATCGCTTAGCTCATGATTGTTGGCATAATACTCAGAATAATGGTGGATATAATCAGAATTTTAATTCAAGAGGAAGAGATGGCAGAAATCAAAGAGGTAATTTCAGAGATAGAGCTAGTAGAGGCTACTTTGGAAGAAATACATGTAGAGGATTCCAAAGTCAACAATACAACAATACCTACTACAATTATGCTTCAGATCAGAATGAGGACTCAACATTGATAATGAATACAACTTGTGAAAGGCAAAGTGAAGATCAAAGAGTCTTCTACATTGAATCAGGGTGTAGCAATCACCTGATTGGCAACATAGCTTTGATGACTGATTTGGAGAATAAGGTAACTAATCATGTAGTTCAAACAGGTGTGGAGGGGGAGAGTATTTCTCTAATGAGTTCAGTGATTACTTGTGGAATGTAGGTATAAAAAGGGAAATTACTTGCAAGTACTCTCCTCAACAAAATGGTGTAGCAGAAAGGAGGAATAGAACAAGTTTGGCCCTTCCTCTTGATGATCTGCCTCTCCCTGTATAGTTGGCTTGGGAGGTAGTGCCTTCATCTTCTACCTTCTTATTCTTGCCTTTATCTTTAGACTTACTTTTATCAGTGTATAGGGCAGAAGAGCTATTACCTTTGGATGAGTCTCCATTCTTGTTGAGCTTGGCTTCATGAGTGAACAATTGCCCCATGAGAGTGGCAAGGTCTGGAATCTGCATGTCCATGTATAGGTCCATGGCAGTGGTGAAGCTTTCCCATTTGTCATCAGCTTTAATCCCATTGATCACTTGCCTTACCATCTGCTCTTCTTCAATCTCTTCTCCTATGCTTGCTAACTAATCTGCTACATCTTTAATCTTAGTCACAAACTTTGAAATATCCTCCTTAGGTTGCTTCCTTAATGTGGTGAATTCAATCCACAACTGATTTTTTCTAGCCCTTGTGTTGGAAGAGAAATAGGATGACAAGGTTTCCCAAGTCTCTTGGGATGTCTTACAGTTTCTAATATGTGGCTGTTGAGAAAAGGGGAGCGACCGACCCTAACCGCCTCACATGGAAGCGAGGAGCTTCTCCAAGTTGGGGCAAAGAATGAGAGGAGAGGCTCACCCACACTCATGGAGCAATGGCAACAATGGCCAACGTCACAAGGAGCAAAGGGGAACATCCTCCCAACCATGCACACACACATGCAAATCCATACACCAAGACCAATGCCATTGCACACAAGGATTTGGATGAAACCAAATGACACCTTCTTCCATTACCAAAATGGAGGCCAAGGCCATGGCCAAGGGATCTCCTTTTTACAAAATGAGCTCCTCCTTATATAAGGAAGGAGAAGGAATATGTTGGATGCAAGTGGCCAAAGGCTTCATTAACTACAAATATTCTAAAAATGATAGGTAGCTGGGAAAATAAAAAAGAGAATCTTCCTAGAGAGAGAGCTCTTTCCACGTATCCAAAAGAGAGCTCTTATTTCTAAAAAAGGCAAGAACTCAAGAGTAGCATTTTACAAAAAAAGAAGGGTAAGGTTGAGTTTTTATGGGTTTTCTCACAAAAATAGGTAAGAGGTAGTTCCTATGAAGGAACTTGTATACAAGTTGAAAAAATGGGAAACTTGGGAGAGTGCCACACCAAGCCTTGAGCCTTCAAGTAACCTTAGTTCCGAGGATGGCCTCCAAGTACACCATAGCCTTCTTAGTTTCACAAAAATTAAGTACTCCTTTAATGGTCTTCAAGCCTTCTCACTGCATCATAGCTCTACAACACTTTCACTGCATCATAGCTCTAGAACACTCTCCCCCTCCTAGGCTTTGTCGTCCTCGACAAAACTGAGAAAAAAGGACCATACATAGCTGATCGAGGTAATGTTGAGTCTTCGATGTCTTCAAATCTGGAAGTCTTCAAGTTTGCAAGATTCAGGTCTTCAAGTCTTCAGTGCAGAGCAAAAGAATCCCCTTCTATGCAGCACTTTGTAAGACTGATAAAACATCCTTCTATGTAGCCCTTTGTAAGACTGAAAAAACCTTCACAGGGAGCATCCAAACCTGAAATTAACACATACAAAAGCAAGTAGGCTGTTTTTTGAAAAAATGCAATCAAACATGTATTCCCACTTTAGTTTCCACTCCAAGGAGCATCAAGTCCTACAAGACTGTGCTCTACTAGTGATAGGTCCTCATGAAGATCTATCCTCCCATAGTGTGTCTAACAAACCTAGCATGTATGTTAGATTTTGGACATAATCCCATAAAGGGTGGTTGCAAAATAAACATACTTTGAAAATGAAGATCATGCCCAGTAATCCAAGAAAAAATAACTTCAAGGAGTCCATTAAAAATAATAGCATTTCACACCATAACCATGCCACAATCAATCATAATGTACTAGGATAGTTGTTGTATTTTCGGTGCATTAAGAGTGGATACTCCCACTGCCATCAAGCCACAAGCACTCCACCATATTGTTCCCATGTGGAGGTCTTGAATCCAAGAAACTTTTAAGCCTTGAGGTCTTCTACCTGTTACACATCTCCATGTAACCGATTATCTTTAGAATAGAAATGTGTGACCAATCATGAGTCAATGGATGAATTCTTTTAGGCATCTGGACAATCAAACAAGGAGAGCAACCATATCTGTGTAGCACATTAGAACCACATCACCTTCTCCAACTCAAAAATGAGGGAAGCACCTTCCAACTCACAAGTGAGGGAAGCAGACAACTGCATGCTCAGCAAACGACTTCCAAACATAGGCTTATGAATGTATTTCAAAGAACGCAACAACCCTGTATGTCCAAGAGTTTATCCTACCGCCCGTTGGAACATAAAGTTAGTAAGTTGTAAGAGTGATCATGTAAACTACCTTGCCATTTAGATCCTGCATATGAAAATTGCATGTGTGTATTAAGGTTAGCAACACAGGCAAGTCCAAAACAACCCAAACCTTGAGCATATGAGCATCGTTGTTAAAATAGATTGGTCCTCATTCGATCATCCCAATGTGTAGACATAGTCACCCATTTTCTCATGGTTTAGGAGGGGAATTTGGACACCATCCCCGAGAGGAGGCAAAAACGTGGCTAGAAGACTCCAAAAAACCATAATGTTGAGAGTCTACCACGCTTAATACAATAGCCAAGGTCATCCTTGGTTTGCAACCATAACTTTCCCTACATCCTTGATTTAGAAGTCATAAAAACAAACACGGATCACTCATTAGCACAGATTGAATGCAATAGTATGGAAACCTCAACCTCCTCCCACATACTAGGTATGTACACAAGCAAATACATCAGGCGAAAGTGTTAACCTAATGGTGCTTAGAGTCATTAGCCATTGTGCACTAGAGCATCATCACACAACAGGAGAACAGAAAACCGTCAAAGATAAAAGAGCGTATGCCACTATAGATTTGATAATAGTACCTTGCAGTTGAAAATCACACACGAGGAAAGTAGATGAGGGAGGAAGTAGTGTGGTATCACCTCCTTCCCCTAATTCATATCAATTGGATTGTGGTAGCTAATCAAAAAGATCTCGAGAGTCTTGTAGGCCTAGCAGTCAAGAGAGAAGGGAATTGAAGTGTCACGCTTCATCTCATCGCCCAAACACCATTGATTGCACCCATAATCGATTCCAATAGTCACTTTTTCCACTTCCTGTTGTCCTGAACATGATGTAAGGTAGGCACAAGAAAAGCATTGCATAGCAACCATTTATTGATTTGCAGCCTTATCGTTGAATTTCCCAAGATGGCATTAAGCACATAAAGCAGAATGAGTTAAGAAAATTGATGTCATTAGCCCCACTACCGACTTATGAAATCCCTTAATCAAAAGTCTACATTGTTGCATAGATGCGCTTCGTTGTGATGTGATTTGATCATAAGGAAGAAGCACTATAGAAACATGCTGCACACAATAAAAAGATAGGGAGAGAGACGCCAAGCTCATCCTCCACCCCCATTCATAAAAAATTTCAAGGTTAGTATCAGAGTTATACCTATCAGAGCATAAATTCTACAAATGTAGTGCAATTTCCGAGAAGAAGACAAACCATTTGTAGCTAGCTTCTGAACAACAACATGTTTACAATGTTACTGTTTGCTACCATTTTAACATCATCGAATAGTTTGATTATTCCTTTAGATAATCTGCTGGATAATGGTTCATAGCTTCCATAGTGACACTGGGAGCAAATACGGATAAAACACTTGTACAACCATACGTAGATATACATACATGCTTGAAAAAAAATGCAACAACAGAGAGTATGCTACTTCATGGGGCTAGACATCAATACACAAAATCCTCATAAGTTTTAAAATGTGACTATTTGATTACAGTTTGCAGAGAGTCATAGCATCCCCTCTTTGAGGCTTTATGTACCAGCAGGCCATTGAAGGTTACCATTGTTCGCTTCTCAACATTGATGGATACGCATAATTTCGGCTCATAGAAAGTGCGAAGAGAGTGGACAGGTCTGATTCTTGAGTGACAGATTCTGTGAGGTGGTCTGATTTGGACCTACTTCTTAGAGCAAGTTACTAAAATATGCCCTACTAAGGAGTGACCGATAGCTAGAAGGCACATAGTCGATTAAGCAAAGCATAGGAAATTGAGCATAACAGGACTGTCTCCAAAAAATAACGTAGCCACAGCCTTTGGTTTTGTGTTGATGCAAAAACTAGGCATCAACCAACTTTGCATTGAGGGACCTTTTCCTCAGCCTGCTCTGCGTGTTGTATACACAACCATTTTGCCATGATATCAAAGACATGCAGCCATTGAGAAATGGGGAATAGGCCTTTGAAAGGTTGTCAAGGACTTCGAGGGCCAGCCTACTTCAGATACTAGAAAATATTGCAACAAATCTTTCCCAATGTCAGGCGGTTAGGGACCTGCTATGTCAAAGAGTAGAGTTTGAAGCGGGCATAACTTAGACCCATGGATGACACGAGCTAGAAGGGAAGCACGAAATTCCTACCTGTAGATCAAAGAATGACCGTAGGGGTGCTCAACAGTTATCTCGACAACAAAGGAGAGTACACCTTGCAAGGCGCCTATTCCCTTAGTTGACCAAGGGCAGCCCATGAACCTCCACACGGGATCGATGGAGATGCCCAACTCAGAAGAGTAATCAGAAGCATGTATAGGAGCAATTCAACCCAACACTCGAACAATGAGAGTTTCCTTTGAGAGACCGAGATGCGGAGAAGTTCCTATGTTGCATCGTGGCCATGCTCCAAGGGCACCACAGAGAGCAAGACTCAATCCATCTGCCAATGTGTGCAGAGGGGGAGCCATGGCTCGGCCTTCCCGCAATCGATCACATAGCAAAAAGGAGAAGCCTCTTTAGGGCTTGGTGTCGTAAACAAGAGAGGGGGGAACTCGAAAGGATTTGATGGAGTTGTGGACCTACCCCATTAATGAGGAGAGAGAAACTTACTCCCTTAATTGACCGTTCACTCATACTCGTACATGTCCTCTTTCAACGCACATGGCAACTGTTAATGCGTGCGGCTCAAGAAATAAGGAATGTCAGATGCATGCAGACTCGCCTCACTATTGCATTTAACTTTTTTAAGAAAGAAGAAAAATTGACTCCCCAATTCAAGCATAAAACAGTAATAAAGTGTTTCTTTGCATTTCGATTTTTTTCGTGACCTGGACATATGCATTCATTAGGTTTCTTTTTTTTCAAATGAAAGTGGCAAAACGGGAGGGAAAAGAAAGAAAGTCACTACCCATCCCATTATCCAAAGAAATCATTCACTTCAAGAAAATGACAAAGATGCAAGGTGATGCCAAAGTGAGTGTGTGGGAGTGTGTATATGTGTGAGTGAGAGAGATAAGGGGTAGGGGGTGTTCTTGTGCAACAAACAAAAATAAAGAACTAAACTACTCAAAAAAAGCAAATGGGAGGTACCCTTGACCAATCGAAGGCCACACATATTCATCCTCTTCCAAGTGTCAAGGTGCATCTCACAAAATATGGACACACAAACTTGGAAAAACCAACGGCTAAAGGCCGACGTCCCCGGCAACGGCGCCAAATTGTTGAGAAAAGGGGAGCAACGGACCCTAACCGCCTCACATGGAAGCGAGGAGCTTCTCCAAGTTGGGGCAAAGAATGAGAGGAGAGGCTCACCCACACTCATGGAGCAATGGCAACAATGGCCAACGTCACAAGGAGCAAAGGGGAACATCCTCCCAACCATGCACACACACATGCAAATCCATACACCAAGACCAATGCCATTGCACACAAGGATTTGGATGAAACCAAATGACACCTTCTTCCATTACCAAAATGGAGGCCAAGGCCATGGCCAAGGGATCTCCTTTTTACAAAATGAGCTCCTCCTTATATAAGGAAGGAGAAGGAATATGTTGGATGCAAGTGGCCAAAGGCTTCATTAACTACAAATATTCTAAAAATGATAGGTAGCTGGGAAAATAAAAAAGAGAATCTTCCT
>CM035426.1:93605650-93880650 GCA_020310875.1 Ceratopteris richardii
AGTACCACATTAAGAAGCTCCACCTCCTTAATGTCAATCCGCGGAAGAGATAGGAGTGATATGAAGGTCGTGAATATGAGATGTAGTGAGAGTGAAGGTGAGAAGGATAGAGATGCACACACACATACACACACACACGTAGGAGACAAGCAAGACACAATGGAAGGTAGGAAAATAGACTCTATTACTCAAGATCTCAATTACAAGCTCAAGCTCACACTAGCTCATACAAGTCTACACTAGCTAACCTCAAAAATGAGCTCTCTAGCTGTTTTTATAGATTCTAGACTAGTTTTGATTGGTTTCACATTTAGTGATCGGCATAGTTAGAAAATAGGTTCTAGGTGCTATTTGAAGGTCTAAACGATGTCTAAAAATAGCCAAAATTGGTAGGCTCATTCTACCTAAGCTCCTCAAGCTCGAGGATTCCTCGACTTGCACAAACTGGAGCTACGGACTACAAAAAGGGGTTTTTCTATGTTACATATGGTACAAGAGTGATGAAAATCACTATTGGGAGTTTTTGAAAAGTAATATAAAACATATTTGTTTGAAAGATAATTTGTTTGGCTCCCTACTACTTCATTGTGCTCTGTCTTTACATGCTTCCTTGACATCTATGCCTCTGGATTTTGCCAATACCCCCTCTGTTGCTCAGTGATGAGTAGCACCTCCTTTAATGTCAATCCGGGAAGACGTGAGGATGGTATGATGACCTCGAGCAAGTGAAGGCACAAGTGCGTGAGTGAGGAGCACACTAACATGCACACACATACACACACACGCGCACACAAGGTAAGACAAAGAGTGAGAAGCAATGGAGTTCTTTAGATTACTTCCAAAAAGCTCATATAAGTTCAAATCAATTACAAGCTAACCCCAAAAATGAGCTCTCTAGCTCTATTTATAGTTTTTGACTAGGTTTTGGCCGTGTCCAGACCTAGTGTCCGGCCTAGTTAAAAATTAGGTTCTAGGGCCTATTTGAAGACTCAAACGAAGTCTAAAAATTATGAAAATTGGTAGGTAGCTACTTTGAATGCTCCTCAAGCTCAAGGACTCCTTGGCTTGCACAAAATGGAGCTACAAAAATATGAAATGGTATTTACAATGGCTTTTAGTGATGAAAATCACTATTGTTGTAGGGATTTCTTCTAAAAATTTGACATACACATCTTTGAGCTCCCTACTTGCTCCTTCTCCTTGTGTGTCCACCTCTTTGATATGCTTTAGTGTCCTGAAAAAATAATGGCCTACTTGCCAGATGGTCGTTGATTACTCTGTCTGCTTGTGCCTTCTCTTCGCTCTGACTCCCTTTGTAAGCTTCCTTGCCTTGT
Organism: Ceratopteris richardii; assembly: GCA_020310875.1. Classification (NCBI taxonomy): domain Eukaryota; kingdom Viridiplantae; phylum Streptophyta; class Polypodiopsida; order Polypodiales; family Pteridaceae; genus Ceratopteris; species Ceratopteris richardii. The sequence continues at coordinate 93,606,985 of CM035426.1, forward strand.
GAGTCCTTCAGTTCCTTGACTGCCAACACCCCCCCTCTCTCGTGTCTGTCGTCCCTGACAAACCCTTGTTGGGTGGGTCGTTGGATGTAGTACTCCACAACGTCTTGTGCTAAGTGATGTTCCGCAATTCTCAATCCTTTGGCCAAGTCAGTGAGTAGGGCATCCCAATCTACAGGCCCGGGAACCTCTGGATGTGGTATACGTAACTTTTCTGAATGGAGAGCTTGTTCCATGGCAAACAATTGCAATAAATGTGATGGTCTAGGAATGAATATCTTTGAATGATATTCCCAGAACCCCCGTGACAAACATTTCTTCAAACGTCTGTTTGAAGCAGGTTGGTAGATACTTTATACGCGCATGCCATGCATATACGACATTAATAGATGGTGTGGTGCTCATGTCGTAGACAAGGTCCTGATTACCTTCATTAAATCCGAGAGCTGACAGATGAGGTTCCTTGACATTCTTGAAGGTCCTGAAGGTGACCAACATGAGCTCAAAAATTTTAAGGCACATTTGGGCCATGACATCTGGTACATTTTTGAACCGGACCCCCCAATGCCGAATCGTCGAAATCATATATCCTATGGTAGGTTGGCCTTTAGGTGGTGCTAAGTAGACATAATTGAGCCATTTCTCACATCCTTTGGTTGTCAGCACAGTTTTTGTGTATTCCGGCCACGACCTTCTTCGAAAGATAGGGCAGTAGCATGGGTTGTATTTGATATACAAAGGCATGTTATTCCATGTCCTTACCATCTCAGGGTAGGTTTCAAGCAGACGAATCCTCCACATAGGTATATGTATATTCTCCTGCTTGGCACTTGCTGGGATGTCGTCCGGTGCAAACTGTGTTGCCGAGGTTGCTTCTTTTGAGGTATGGTGCTTGATTTCAGCATTGTAATCCGCCATTAAGACACAGAAAGGAACATACAAATCGTCGGATGTGCCGATCCACCTATGATGGGAGAGGTTTCTAAAGTAATCCGATTTTATGACTACCTCTTCCAAACGTGACATAGACGCTATCTGAACTGCCACTCTGTCATCATGGGTTATGGCCACTTTCTCTAACCTCTGCATCCATTCAGGAGCCTCGATCTCGATGGTGTCCATGCCCTCTTCTGTTTGCTTGCCCTCTGGTGCAGGCATGGGAACGTATGGGTCTTCGAAGGTTTCCTCTACTTCAATTGGCAGTAAGTCTTCAGGCTCGGGCTCTACAAGGGGAGAGGGTTGACGCTCGTATTGCATGACTTTACTTTGTAATTCTTCTAGTTCTGCTCTGAGTTTTTCGACTTCTTCAGACGTGTCAACTGCGGTTGTGACTTTGCTTGGTGACTCCTGCTGGGTTGCCAGCTGCTTTAATAGGTCATCTCTTTCTCTTTCTAATGCTGCATGGGCTTCCAGGAGGTCGGCATGGGCTTCCAACATGATTTGCATATTCGCAGAGGGGATGGCCTTGAATCTATCTGGGTCGGTTTCCTGTGGGGAACCCTCCATTGCTGCTTCCAAGTTTTCTTCGTTTTGTTTTTGTAGTCGTTTATTCTCCTCGAGTGCAGTAGACATGTGTTTGCGTAAGAGGGCCAGGTTGCGTCGAAGCTTGAGATTCTCTGTTATCTGGGAGTGTAGCAGATCATCCATTTGTTGTTTTTCTTCTGCATCTGACTAGGGTGGATTGGCTACTAACTGCTCATGTTGTTCCTGTAAAGTGACATATTGTTGTTGTAGTAGCTGCTTTTCCCTTTCTAGATCAATGAATCATACTTGAAGTTCTTCATGGCTTCCGAAGAGTCTCGTATGTTGGTTATCAAGATGCTGGTAGTGCTGTTGTAGTTGAGACATACATTGATACATATTATTAAATACATTATTAATAGGGGTGGATGTGGGAAGGGTGTTGAACGCAGAAGGAAAGGGGAAGGGGAAGGGGAGTGTGGATGCGGTGCTGGAAAATGGTGAAGTGGGTGGTGGGGGAATGGGAGATGGTGGATGTATGGAGGGAGGGAGAGGTGCGGAGGTGGGTGATATGTCCATAAAATCAAAAGTGGATGCAGTAGTGGGAGTGATTGTGAACAGGGGAATTGTGGGTGCGGTGATAGTGGTGAAAGTGTTCAGTGGTGTGTGCAATTGTGAATACGAACTGCCAAGAAGTGTGATCGGGGGAATGAGTCTATAAATGCATGTACCTCTTTTACGTTATTTGGTCTAGGTAGATCGGCAATTACTTTCACCCTTTCTTCATCCGTAGAGATTCCATTCTTTGACACAATGTGTCTTAGAATTTTGCCTTGTCTGACCATGAAAATACATTTTTCTGGGTTCAAACAAACCTAATATTCTCGACATTTGTCAAATACTTGCCTTAATTCTAGGATATGTGTCTGCCTCATATTCGAATGAGCACATATGTCATCGACATAAACTTCCAAATTCTTGCGTAATAATTCCTTAAAAACATGACACATGAGTCGCTAGAAAGTAGCGGGTGCATTTGTTAGCCCAAAAGGCATCAGGGGAAATGCAAATATGCCCCATTCTGTGGCAAAAGACGTCTTGTGTTGATCTTCTAGAGCAATGGCTACTTGATTATAGCCTGAGAAACCAGCAAAAAAGCTGTAAACTTCCTTGCCTGCAACTCTTTCCAATAAATGTTCCGTGATAGGAAGAGGATAACTATCTCTAATCGTGGCGGCATTAACTTTTTTAAGGTTAATACACACACACAATTTTCTTCTTGGGCACAACCACAGTGAGCGATACCCATTCAGTATGCTCAATTTCGTAAATGAATCTTGCTTCTATCAAATGATCTATTTCTTCTTTAATCTTCGTAGCGTAGTTATCATTATACGTGTATGGTTTTTGTTTCGTAGGTTTTGCATTTGGAGTCATAGGGATTCTATGGGAGCAAATATCCGAGTCTACTCCTTTCAAGTCTTTGTAACTCCATGCAAACACATCTCGATATTCTCACAGTATGGCAATTAACTCTTCTTCTTCTTCATTCGTCAAATCATGCCCAATGTATGTACATTTTTCTTCTTCTCCTTCTATGGTGACTATGATTTTTTTGGTTTTCTCTCGGTTATCATATACTTCTCCAACGTCAGCTTTTCTTTTAGGCATTCGTACCATGATTATTCTATCTTCTATTTCATACGTCTTGAAGTTCTCTGGTACTTCCATGAGTGGTTCTTCTTCTTCTTCTATCTTAGGTGATTTCTTTCTTTTCTTTTCCTTACTCTCTGTATCTTTCATGGATGGTTTAAGTTGTTCCATTTGGCTGTCCTTTTCTTCTTCAGGGTTTTTGGCTTCTACAAACTAAAGATATTCCTCTTCTCTGGAACAGAAGGGTTCCATGATGATGGATTCTAGGTCCTCGTCATCACTCTCATTCAGGTCTTGGTTCATTTCCGTACATTCTTCTAGGATAAAGTCTTCCTCCAAAGGTTCAATCATGAAAATGGAAATAGCATACCCGTCTTCATCACAATGAGGGGTCCACTGTTGTTCATTCACTGCTATGTCCATCGTGGCTAAGATTTCTACCCAACCGTGAGGCTCGAATTCCTCATCTGGAAATACTATAGGTGCATAAGCTGGGTCTTGAAGAGTTCGTGGATGTCGTTCTGAACCTAAGGTCCTAGCTTTTAACCGTTCTTCCTCTTGTTTGGCTACTTTACACATCCATAGATGAGTGTCCTCGTGCAACCATGAGGGGTCTGATTCCAATGTATGTACTGATTTTGTTTCTTCTTGTGTCTTATGGATGGTATTCCATTGTATTGGGGGTACATCTTGATGGGAATAGTCTTTAAGATTGACTTTAGTAGTCACTCCTAATGTTGCAAGTACAAAGAATTTGTTCCTGTATGATTTGCAACTGACGCATGAATGGTCGTCCTAAAATCATCTCGTAAGCATGATTTTTCCCAAAATCACAAATGGCAAAAGTATGCTCGAACTCCACACCACAAGTGAGAGATATTCCTTCTAGTAAGCCTAATGGTTTCTCTATATGTCCATCAGCCATTTGTAGCTTCATCGTGGTGGGTCTTAATGCTGGCTTACCCCAACGTTTCCATAAAGCAGTGGTAGCAATGGATACTCTAGCTCTTGAATCTAAGATGGCTTTGGTGGTCTAGCCCTGATGGGTTATTGGAAGATAAGTGTTACCTTCCTCTCCTTTGCTTACATCTTTGATTCTTTCTATGGGTATCTCTGGTACCTTTAAGTGTGATCCTATCTGTGAGGGCATAGTAGCAAGCTCCAGGAATTGATTTGCTACATGCTTCCACAATTCTGGTTTAACCTTCAACAACTGCTCAAGAGTGAAGTGACATTGTACTTTAGTGTTCTTGATCACTTCAATGTTTTTAGGGATTACTGATTCTTCATTCCTCACTATTATCATGGGTGCTCTCATGCTAATAGACTTGGCTTCCCAAGGTCCTGTGAACTGAGGTAATTCTTGCAAAGAATTAGATCCAAAACTGTGTGTTCAGTCAGTTGTTCTTCCTCTACATCATCGTAGATAGAGGGAATGTCTTGGGGAAATTGCTCTTATAAGTCATCTATTTCTTGAATAGGAGGATGGGTTCCTTGTGCTTTCATCCACTTCTCTTCTTGGATTTCCCTTAGAAATTCGTTTGAATACTTTTGTATGGAAGACGGGTTGTCTTCAACATCTGTATTTGGTACTTGAGATAGGGATGGTGCATTCTTTTCTTGGTTCTCAAAGTCATGCGGGTTCCTATGCAGATTCTTTTTCTCCTTGCTATCGAACAAGTATTCTAGCCTCTCCAATAGTCCTTGAAAGTATAATTCTGGTTTTGCCATGTTATTCCAATTAAGATAACGAGAGGCTTCGAACATAATTTGTGCTAATTCTACCATCTTCATGCAAAGTTTAGTCCTCTCAATTTCTAAGTCTGCTCGAGTGTAGTTCTTACTCATTTCAGCTATCTTGGATCCTTATTTTAATCTCGCTTGATATGCACGGAACATCATGTCTAGGTTTTCTGGTATGGGTTCCGCTAAAACAGATCCTGGTCTCTAAGCTAGGTTCTCCTGATTAGATTCTTGTGAATTCAATTCTAGGATTTTGGCTCTCAATTCCTTCAAACTTCCTTCCAACTTAGTTATCTTTTTACTCCATTTTCTCTTAATTCTTTCTCTTGAATCCTTCCATGATTTTGTCTTTTTGTTATTGGATTCTCCAACTTGAGTAGTTTCAGTTATTTTCTCAGAATTAAGCTGTTGATTTTGTAAGAGGGCATGGGCTCTTGTTATAGCTTGGATAGGCACGTATGTAGGGTTGGATCCATCTGCATTGTGTACAATACCTATCACATTGATTGGTGTCACTTTTGAAGCATTCGTAGGGTTCTTAGGACAATCTTTGATGATATTCTCTTTACCACAATCGGCACAAAAGCCTTGTATGTTATAGTACTGTGACTGTCCTGCTATTGGAGGATGTGGACAATCCTTTATGAAATGATCTCCTTGGCACCTCAAGCATGGTCCTCTAGGGCCATGTGGTCTTTGTTGTCTTAATTGGGGTCGTGGATTAGGGTTTGTGTACATCACGTTAGCGTAATTGGGCTCCCAACTGTGTTCCAATGGTGGACTATCGTATTGATATATTTCCACATGATTTGGTGACTGTGTGTAATATGCGGGTGGACTATCTACATGAGTAGAGTCAAAATTGTTAGAATTAGGGTCGCTCTCTGTTATCAGAGGTGAAGAAGGCACTAAAGCCCTATTTAGGTTCTCTTCTGTAGTAGTGTATTTGACAGGGATGACATTAGCTGGTGGGGGTGGCTGTTGATCTAAAATAGGTTGAGGTCTCTGTTGAGCCTGATAAGGATAGTTTTGAGGAGGCCTATAGTAATGAGGCTGAGCATTGTACTGACCTTGATATCTACTTGGATGTGGGTATGCTTGCAGGTAGTTACGTTGTACTACTTGTTTGTTGTATGGGCAGTCTTGAGCCGTGTGATTTGTGTATCGTCTCTCAATAGTACAGTATTGGCCACTAGGGTTTGCTTGTGTTTGTGTTGCATTGGGACACACATTTGCCATATGATCACCACCACAGGTATAACAATGCCTGTTTGTTGTTAACCTAGGCATCTGTTTATTAGAGACTCCTAGTTTCTGGGCCACTTTTTCTACTAGGTCTTCTGTCGAGCTGGAAAATTTTGAGGATGCTAGAGATGAACAATCTGAGTCCTTATAGACCTTTGAGAGTTCCAACTCATCTCCAAGGTTGTCCTCAATGTCTATAAAAATTCTTACACATTGCTCTAACGTTCTGGGTTCCTTCAAGTATACATAGGAGCGTAGTTTAGAGCTCAAGAGGCCATCTAAAAACAATGACACTTGCTTGGCCTGTGAGGGTAACTCTTGCATTGGACATCTTTCCACATATTGTCTAAACCTATGTCCTTCCAATCTAACTGTTTCTTGAGGGGCCTGTTTGAAACTGTGAATCAACGAAGAAGTATCATGTCTGATTCCACTCTTAGAGAATTCCGTGATGAATGACTCTAACAAATGATGGATATCCCTAAATTGCCTTTGTTGCAATGGTTGGAACCAAGTTAAAGCCGTGTTCTTTGACATTAGTCCAAATGCATTATATTGAGTGAACATGTCTTCTACTTGCTTTGCTCTTAGAACTCGCTGAAATTCTGCAACATGGTCATAGGATCTTCTGTCCCATCAAAATAATTTTTTATTGACTTTACTAATTGAGTGGGTCTTAGTACTTTGGGATGTTCGTATGGTCTAGGTAGAGGAAAATCATCTCTACCACCTAGTATTCTAGGTTCTCTTTGTCTTTCCACTCTGCCAGTGTCCATGGTTGTTCTGTCTCTCCCTATAGGATGAGTGAAACTTACTTCTGGTCTCTCTTTGTTCTTTTCCCTTTGAGCACCATGAGCTGAGGATGTTCTAGCACCTTGATGGCTCGTGTTTACATTTGCTCGAGATGGGGGGAAGAATAACTCACCTCTCCATGTGTATATGTGTAGGTATTTCTTGCATGGTCTGCTACTACAAATACTTGTTCCGAAGTCTCATCAAGGTATACAACCTTTCTAGGTGTATCTGGGTCCTTAAATTCATAAATCATGATGGAGCCTACCTCACTAGGTTGTTCCATTTTGTACCTCCAAAATGCTTCATCAGTTTCCTTATTCACAAAAAACTCTATGCTTCTATTAACCTGAGGGATCCTTATTCATTAGTTTCCTTATTCACAAAAAACTCTATGCTTCTATTAACCTGAGGGAAATCTTTACTCTTATTAGTAAAGATTTCCCTCTAGGTGTCCTAGGTTCTGCTCCTACTAGTTCTTTTCCTTGGGTTCTCGCTTCCGTCTCTGGATAAATTACTCCAAACTCATTGGTATGATTTGGTTGAGTACTTATGATGTACATCATTCCTTCCTTTTCTATGTATGCATCTCTCTCAAATTTCACCACTGGACGTTCAATCCAATGGGTTGATCAGGATTATGCATTTGCACCACTTGTCTTCGCAAACCATCCTCATAGATGCGAGCACCTAAGCGGTTGGTTCGGACAAATTCGAATTGAGTTCTATAGGGTCCTTCGGGTCTTTCCAGATATTCTATGTTTAACCCTCCTGGTCTTTCTGTGCTAAAAGCCATTTCCGATTCACTAGTATCTGATCTCAACTCGTAAGGATAACTATTCAACTGTTGTGCCCATGAACGTGCAATAGTTCCTACACTTGCTTCTGATGATCTAAGGCTTCATTGGTCTGACTTACCTATATGCTTACACAATCTAAGGTTCATGAATTTACTTCCTGACACTCTCTGATCGTCAATGGTTCTTTGTTCTTTATTGCTTGATTCTTTTTAAATTCCTTTAAGTTCTTGTCTTGTTTTACTGTAAGCGTCAGGAATCGACTTTCCATTGTACTTTTGAGTTCTTGTTCCATCAGAATTAAGTTCTTTCCTTTAGGTTTTCATATTGCACACTTTTACTTTAGTCTTGGACTTGAAAAATTAAGTATCTTGAACTTGATGCGTTCCTATCGTTGTTAATCCACAATGCTAATGTTTAGCCTAAGCTAATAATTGACTAAGGGGCTTGAGTATTCTTCCAACCTTGAATCAGCTGCTTTGCTCGCTCTGATGCCCAAGAAGTCGCACTTCCCAAGCCTTGCGTTCTTCACTGCCTTGCTTTGATTGCCCTTGATTGCCCTTGCTAGACCTATAAAAATCCAATGTTTAGACCACTTCTTAAATGGATGCTCAAGCACTTCAATATATACACTTTTAGGTCCCTTTTCCTTTGCCCAAAAATTCTTTTAATGCCCCCTTGCTTTTCTAACGAGCTATAAAGCTAAAAAAACGAACTTCGGATGAAAAAGATATGAGCATTCAAGCTCTCGGGGGTAAAAACTGACAATTAGGTTTTCCTTCAAATATGAGCTAAGGGCTCTCCTATGAGCTTAACCACCCAAAACTTTTCTTAAAGTAGCCCAAAACTTGAAACTCTAATTTTTCCGTTTTGGGTGAACAATCGTGATGGTTTGGGACAATTGCGATGGTCAGGGACCGTCGCGATGGCTCAAGTGAACTGTCCCGATGGCGTGCTACAATCGCGATGGTCCGATGGTGCAAACCTTCATGATGGTCTAATGCAAACCATCGCGATAGTCTAATCGACGAGCAATCATGATGGCGTGGGTCAACAGTCAACGCAACCGTCGCGATGGTGTGAGCCCTCGCTGATGACCCGGCAAAGGCTCGAACCTTATCAAGCCTGCGGAATTCACCGCGCCATTGAAGTTGGCTAAGCTAGAGTGACATTAGAACACCTCCATAATCAGCAGTAGCTTAGCAAAGTTCCTGTCACTCAAGCATATAAAACTGTGTTTTGAATTTACTGAAATTCCACTGGAACTTCATCGGACTGTCACCGGACTGTCACCGTAATTATACCAGAATCTTACCGGAATCAACTGCAATTCTATTTGTAATTACTTCAAGTGAATATACAAGAAGTAAGGAAGTGATGCGTGAACTTCCTTCACTGAATGAACTCTTTCTGAAGTTTAAGGAAAAACTTCACCAGTTCTGAGTGCCTCTTTCCGGTCAGACTTTGTACTGTGTGTACATATCCATTTCACCAAAATCTTTGATGAACTGATAGTAGAGAAGTCTAGCTACAAGATAAGCTATCTCTCATACAAAACTTTACATTTTTCTGCGAGATCTACTTCGTTGTTCTACCGGAAAACATGTTTACTGAAAAAAACTGTAACTGATCGAAAAATACGTTTACTGAGGAAACTGTAACTGTTAACTAACTTTATACCGTAACATGAAAATACTCATATTTCTTCACATATGAAGAATGCGTGCAAACTTCCACCTGAACATGTGTTTTCTATTAGAGAAGATGTGTACAAAACTAACTTGGCCTCTTCTTGCTCAAGCTATAGAAACTCTCCTATACTGAATAGTTTTTCTTCTTACCATCTCTCACATATGAATACCTGACATTTCAGGTTTCTGTTATTCATCTTTACATACGCAATCTCTGGCGTCTTCTAGACGTATCCTTGATTTCTATATGCACTCTATTCATACTACGCGCTCTTTCTCACACACACTTTTTCTGTTCTCGTCTCTCTTTATATACAGTTTTGATCCAGTAAAACAAACTCTAATTCTTAACAAACTCTAATTCTGGAAGTTTCTACGCTGTACATTACAGTCCTGAATTTGACCCTTCACTAAGGCTTTGATTTTCTGAATACTTTGATTCTGCTTCTCTTTATCTTTGTTTATCTTTATGTCTGTCTGTATGTCAAATTCGTGAGTGATTCTTCAACACTTTCTTTTATACCTGCCATTTCTTTGAATCTGCTTGTCTTTGTTCCATCCAAGCTCTTTGTCAAAATATCTGCAATCTCATCTTTTGTCGGAGTGTATACTATTTCTAGCTCCTTCTCCATCACCTTTTCCCTCAGGAAATGATACTGAATCTCTATGTGCTTTGTTCTTGCATGAAATACTGGATTTGCTGCAAGATACAACGAGCTCATATTATCTCCATGTATGATAGGTATACCTTGATCAATACCCATGCTTTTGAACAAGGTCTGCATCCATATCACTTCTTTAATTGCTTCTACTAGTCCTTTATATTCTGCTTCTGTTGATGATAAAGCCACTATGTGTTGTTTCTTCGAAACCCAGCTCACTAGCTTATCTCCTAGGTATATCATATACCCATGTGTTGATCTTCTGTCATCTTGACTTCCTACCCAGTCTGAGTCACTGAATGCTCTCAACTTTATATCTGACGTAAAAGGATAATATAATCCTTCCTTTATAGTTCTTTTGATATATCTAAGAACTCTTTGTCCTGCAGCCCAATGTTGATCCTTCGGACAATGCATGAACTGTGAGAGAACTCCCACTGCATAACTAAGATCAGGTTTTGTTAGTGTAGCATAAATTAAGCTTCCTACTAACGACTGATACTTCCTCATATCTTTAAACTCTGCACCACCATATTTACTGAGTTTATGGTTTACTTCAAGCGGTGTTGAAGCTTCTCTACAATTCTCCATATTAAACTTCTTCAATAAGTTTAGGAGATACCTTTCTTGCGAAACATATACACCATGATCTGTGTATGTGATTTCCATTCCAAGAAAGTATGATAACTTTCCTAGATCACTGATCTTAAACTCCTTTTCAAGTAATCTCTTTACCTCCTTGATTCCTTCATCTGAGGTCCCTGTGATTATAATGCCATCTACATAAATAAAAATGTAGATCATACCTTCTTCTGTTCTTTTGATGAGTAGACTTGCATCTGCCTTCGAGCTTTGGTATCCAAGTTCATTGAGATATTTCACAAGTCTGTAATTCCAAGCTCTTGGAGCTTGCTTCAATCCATAAAGTGCTTTTCTTAATCTGCAAACAAAATTTTGGTATCTGGAACTTACAAACCCTTCAGGTTGTTCCATATAGACTTCATCTGATATATATCCATTCAAAAATGCATTCTTGATATCCAGCTGACTTAGCTTCCATCCTTTTGATGCTGCTATAGCAATCACTGTCCTTATGGTTGACATCTTTGCCACCGGACTAAACGTCTCATCATAATATATGCCATGCGTCTGAGCATAGCCCTTGACAACCAATCTACCTTTGTATCTGGCTATCCTTCCATCTGCAAGTTTCTTAACTTTGAAAACCCATTTATTTCCAATTACTTTCTTACCATTTGGTTTAGGAACAAGTTCCCATGTCTTGTTCTCCTCCAGTGCGCTGAACTCTTCTTCCATTGCTTCTTCCCAGTGCTTCTTGGCTTTAGCTTCATCATAGTTCTGAGGTTCTTCATCATCTTTGACCATATATGCATAATTCTTCTGAGTTATGTACGAAGTATCATAAGAATACCTTTCTGGTTGTCTTCTAGTCCTGCTTGACCTTCTTGGTTCACATTCTTCATAAGTGTCTGAATACACTTCTTCATCAAATATAGGAACTTCTTCATTCCTTCTTGTTAATCCACTTCTGGACGTACTTGCTTGCATATAGTTTTCATCTCTATTCACATGCACAATTGATTTTCCTTTCTCTTTTCTTCTTATCTCTTCTTCAAATTCTTAACTTATATGACTTTGATCTGCATACCAACTTTTCTATTCATCAAATGTAACATCTCTGGAAATAGTAAATTGTTTTGTTAGAGGACTCCATAACCTGTAACCCATCTGCTTTTCATCATATCCGATGAACACATATTTCTCTGCTTTTGGTTCAAGCTTATGTCTGAGTTGTGATGGTACATAAGCATAAGCTACTGATCCAAACACTTTGCAATGATCAAGTGTTGGTTTCTTTCCCCACCAAGATTCATAAGGAGTCATTCCATCTAAAGCTGTACACGGTAATCTATTAACCAAGTATGTAGCTGTATTTACAGCTTCAGCCCAAAGATAATTAGGACAATCCTTTTCTTTTAGCATAGCTCGTGCAAACTCAACTAGAGTTCGGTTCCTTCTTTCTACTACACCATTTTGTTGTGGTGTATACCTGCAGGTTATTTCTCTCTTAATACCTGCATTCCAAAGATAATCATTGAACTCTCGGGAGAAGTATTCTCCCCGTCCATCAAACCTCAGTCTCTTAAGCTTTCGACCTGTGAGTCTTTCAGCATATGCATGAAAATGCTTGAATGTTTCAAATACTTCTGATCTTTCCTTCAAAACATATAACGTTATCCATCTTGTACCATCATCAATGAATAAAACATAATACCTTGAGCCACTGATTGATCCTTCTTTTGTTGGACCCCATACATCTGTATGAATGATTTCAAGTACTCCATCATGTTTGAATCCTTTCTTCTGGAAAGGTAACATGTGGGCTTTTCCCATCTGACATGCTTCGCACTTATGAATCATATGTTGGTTCTGTACATTCGGTAATCCTAGTACTGACTGATTTGAAATCATAGCTTTAATTCCTTTTTCATTAAAATGACCTAATCTCTTATGCCAGAGATCAAGTTCTGTAATCACCTTTTCACCATGTGTGAGCAACACTTGACCAATGTTCCCTTGTACTCTTAAAGTAAAGAGTCTACCTTCTTTCTTACCACAGACGATCTGATTATATCCATTCTCGGGATCTTCTACAAATACTCCTTCATTTGTAAATCTGACCTGAAAACCTTTCTCAACTATCTGTCCCACACTAATCAAATTCTTAGGTATTGTCGGAACATATAAAACATTGGTTAGCAAATCTGCTCCACTCTTGCATTTCACTTTTCCAATTCAATGTACACTATGTCTTGTATTGTCACCTGTTTGAACGGTATGACTGGAACTACCTTTTTCCAATTCTGACATCAGTTCTATATTTCTTGACAAATGATTAGAATATCCAGAATCAATGTAAAATACCTTTAGATCTTTGTTATCTGATGTGCCGATTGAGTTCATCATCAATGATGTATGACTTTCATTCTTTGTGTCATTTGCATAGTTGTTGTAGGTGGTGTTGTAGGATTGATTCTGTCCCCAACTTCTTGCTCCACCTCTACCATAGCCTCCTCTTTGATTCTGTCTACCTCTTTGAAAATTACTCTGATATCTTCCGCTTCTGCCTCTGCTATTACTCTTCTGATTTTGATTTGATCCTTGTTGATTGTGCCAACAATCATGAGCCAGATGATTACTTAATCCACAAATCGAGCAAGCCTTCTTGTTGATATTCTGACTACCTCTTCCTCTTCCAAAACCTCTTGCTCTTCCTCTGCCAGTGCCTTTACCTCTTGCATAATAAGCCTGAGAACTCAACTCTTCTTCATCTTTTGACTTACCTTTATCTCCTTTCTTCTTGTTCTTCATGTACATTGCAGAACTTTGTCCTTTATCTCCATCTCCTTTCAGGTCTTGCTCATATGTGAGCATCAAACCAAGCAACTGATTTAAATCTGGTACAAAATGATTTAAAGAAAGTTCAGTTGAGAGTACGAAAGGTTTCCACCTTTCATCTCCTCTCAAACCTGCATCAAACCAAGCAACTGATTTAAATCTGGTACAAAATGATTTAAAGAAAGTTCAATTGAGAGTACGAAAGGTTTCCACCTTTCATCTCCTCTCAAACCTGTGAGCCCTTGCGCTATCAATCTATGATCTTCGATATCTTCATTTATGGATCCAAGACTATCTGCTAGATCCTTTTCTTAGTAACGTAGTCACTAATGCTTTGATTTGACTTCTTTTTGAACATTGTGAATTCGGACCATAAGCTAGCGTTCCTAGCTTTTGTAGTATTTTGGAAATGATCTTCCAACGCACTCCATATGTCCTCCGCTTTCTCCGGACCTCTAATGTGCGGTAGTAGATGATCTGTAACGGTATTATAAATGTAAGCTCTTGCCGTTGCATCTTTCCTATGCCACAGCTTCAAGGCTTCTAATTCTTCTTCCTTTGGTTGTCTACTGTCTTCAAAGGTCGGCTTCTTTTCTTCTTCGGTCACATACATCATTAAGTCGTTACTCATAAGTAAGGTTTCCATGCGCATTACCCATGCGGGATAATTATCTCTATCCAATTTGTCAATTGAAACATGATCTTCCATAGTCTTCTTGTTTCTGTTTCTTCTGGTGAGTGTATCGTTAAAGAACTTTACCGTTTGTAAACCTTTACCTTGAAAATGACTTCGGAATACTTCTTGATGCCATTTGCTGTTGATCTCCTCAGCATTCACCTATCTTTATGAAAGTTTTTCGAATTCTCTTATGTCTTTACTTCCGTTTGCTCTTTGAGAATCTTTCTGCTCTTCAAAATCTTTTTGCTCTGATACCACTTGTTGATGACCCGGCAAAGGCTCGAACATTATCAAGCCTGCGGAATTTGCCACGCCATTGAAGTTGGCTAAGCTAGAGTGACATTAGAACACCTCCATAATCAGCAGTAGCTTAGCAAAGTTACTGTCACTCAAACATATAAAACTGTGTTTTGAATTTATTGAAATTCCACTGGAACTTCACCGGACTGTCACCGGACTATCATCGTAATTATACCAGAATCTTACCGGAATCAACTGCAATTCTATTTGTAATTACTTCAAGTGAATATACAAGAAGTAAGGAAGTGATGCGTGAACTTCCTTCACTGAATGAACTCTTTCTGAAGTTTAAGGAAAAACTTCACCAGTTCTGAGTGCCTCTTTCCGGTCAGACTTTGTACTGTGTGTACATATCCATTTCACCAAAATCTTTGATGAACTGATAGTAGAGAAGTCTAGCTACAAGATAAGCTATCTCTCATACAAAACTTTACATTATTCTGCGAGATCTACTTCGTTGTTCTACCGGAAAACAATTACTGAAAAAAACTGTAACTGACCGAAAAATACGTTTACTGAGGAAACTGTAACTGTTAACTAAATTTATACCGTAACATGAAAATACTCAGATTTCTTCACATATGAACAATGCGCGCAAACTTCCACATGAACATGTGTTTTCTATTAGAGAAGATGTGTACAAAACTAGCTTGGCCTCTTCTTGCTCAAGCTATAGAAACTCTCCTATACTGAGTAGTTTCTTCTTACCATCTCTCAAAGATGAATACTTGACATTTCATGTTTCTATTATTCATCTTTACATACACAATCTCTGGCGTCTTCTAGACCTATTCTTGATTTCTATATGCGCTCTATTCGTACTACGCGCTCTTTCTCACACACACTTTTTCTGTTCTCGTCTCTCTTTATATACAGTTTTGATCTGGTGTAACAAACTCTAATTCTGGAAGTTTCTACGATGTACATTATAGTCGTGAATTTGTCCCTTCACTAAGGCTTTGATTTTCTGAATACTTTGATTCTGCTTCTCTTTATCTTTCTTTATCTTTATGTCTGTCTGTATGTCAAATTCGTGAGTGATTCTTCAACACTCGCGATGGCGTGAGCCCTCGCGATGGCATGAGCCCTCACGATGGCGTGAGCCCGTCGCGATGGTCACGAGGCATGATGGCTTGAGCCAATCGTGATGGTTCAACTTCCAGGCGTCGCGATGGCGTACTTGGTATCGTTGCGATGGTCTGGGACCGTCACGATGGCTTAGGTGAACCGTCACTATGGCATGGGCCAATCGCGATGGTGTGGGGTCAACAAGATCGTCGCGATGGTCAGAGACCATCGCAATGGTCCAGCCGAGCCGTCTCGATGGTGTGAGCCAATCGCGATCGTGTGACACAATCACGATGGTTTGAGCCAATCGCGATGGTCCACCAAAATGCAAATTTTTGAAATGCATTTGTGGATTTGTGTATGCGCTAGTGTCACCTACCTCGTGGTGTGGTCACTTACCAAAAATGCCAAACTTGGTAGACCATCGTGATGGTCTAACACACATGGCAGATTCTGATAGAAAGTTGATTTTTTTACTTTTGGAAGCTTTCCTACTGCTGTGGAGCTCTATACCTACAAGAGAACTCAAAAACACGCAAGTACATACAAGCACAAAAGCTCTCTCTCTCTCTCTCGCATGCACAAATGAGGGGAAATGAGGAGAATGGGTGGATATGGTGAAGTTTTTGAAGTTTTTGGAGTGGAAGAAGATGATGCGCTGGTGGAGAAGGAGTGTAGAGGAGATGAAAAACACAAAAAACTACTTAAAAACAACAACAAAAACTGAAATTTTTATCTTCCAATGCCACTTCTTGCTATACTCTTACCATCACACATTCGTCCTAGACTCGATCCCCGGCAACGGCGCCAAATTTGGTGTTGCTCTAAAGAAGCTCCACCTCCTTAATGTCAATCCGCGGAAGACATAGGAGTGATATGAAGATTGTGAATATGAGATGTAGTGAGAGTGAAGGTGAGAAGCATAGAGATGCACACACACATACACACATGCAGGAGACAAGCAAGACACAATGGAAGGTAGGAAAATAGACTCTATTACTCAAGATCTCAATTACAAGCTCAAGCTCACACTAGCTCATACAAGTCTACGCTAGCTAACGTCAAAAATGAGCTCTCCAGCTCTTTTTATAGATTCTAGACTAGTTTTGACCAGTTTCACATCTAGTGACCGGTATAGTTAGAAAATAGGTTCTATGTGCTATTTGAATGTCTAAATGATGTCTAAAAATAGCCAAAATTGGTAGGCTCGTTCTACCTAAGCTCCTCAAGCTTGAGGACTCCTCGGCTTGCACAAAACGGAGCTATGGATTACAAAAAGGGGTTTTTCTATGTTACATATGGTACAAGAGTGATGAAAATCACTATTGGGAGTTTTTGAAAAGTAATATAAAACATATTTGTTTGAAAAATAATTCGTCCGGCTCCCTGCTACTTCATTGTGCTCTATCTTTACATGCTTCCTCGACATCTATGCCTCTAGCCACTACCAACATATAGATAGATAGATAGATAGATAGATAGATAGATAGATAGATAGATAGATAGATAGATAGATAGATAGATAGATAGATAGATAGATAGATAGATAGATAGATAGATAGATAGATAGATAGATAGAATGATGGATGGATGGATGAATAGATGGATGGATGGATGGATGGATAGATAGATAGATAGATAGATAGATAGATAGATAGATAGATAGATAGATAGATAGATAGATAGATAGATAGATAGATAGATAGATACATACATACATACATACATACATACATACATACATACATACATACATACATACATACATACATACATACATACATAGATACATAGATAGATAGATAGATAGATAGATAGATAGATGGATGGATGGGTGGATAGATACATAGATAGATAGATAGATAAATAGATAGATAGATAAATAGATAGATAGATATGTAGATAGATAGATAGATAGATAGATAGATAGATAGATAGATAGATAGATAGATAGATAGATAGATAGATAGATAGATAGATAGATAGATAGATTGATTGATTGATTGAATGATTGATAGATAGATAGATAGATGGATGGATGGATGGATGGATGGATGGATGGATGGATGGATGGATGGATGGATGGATGGATAGATAGATAGATAGATGGATGGATGGATGGATGGATGGATGGATGGATGGATGGATGGATGGATGGATGGATGGATGGATGGATGGATGGATGGATGGATAGATAGATAGATAGATAGATAGATAGATAGATAGATAGATAGATAGATAGATAGATAGATAGATAGATAGATAGATAGATAGATAGATAGATAGATGCACTCAGCAGCTAAGGTGACGTTTGCTTTGTCACCTTTCATTGGAGTTCTTCTCATTGTTGGAAGGACCTTATGGGTGTGGGAAAGACCTTGTTAAACTTTTTTCTTTGCACTCTTCATGTCCTCCCTCTTTTTGTTACAGCCTGATGCATGCCCCTGTGGGGCTTTGGGTAGAGGGTGAGTCTTTTATTGAAATATTTTGCATTTTGATTTTCTTCTTCTTCTTTTCTTGTTGGTTTCTCCCTCCACACGTCCCTCCTCCTTAACTCTATTGTCCTCCATAGGCTTTTATAGGTGATGTGAGTAGGTCTGGAATGTTGTTTGCTCTTTTTGGTTAAGGAGGTTGGTTTCACATATCATGATCTCTTTCCATTGAGCTGATTTAATTCCATCATGTGGAGTTGTCCATGATTGGAAGAAAAACTTAACTCACAGGTGGTTAATCGAGCATTTAAATTCGTAGACATTTTCAAAAATATTTTTGAGTCCACTTCAGGAAACCCTATGAAAAATGCTTCTTCAAATGTCTGCATGTATGGACTCGACAAAAACATTAATCTAGAATATATTGCCATTAATGTTAGGCATCTTGGCGTTATAGATAAATCAAAAGTCAAGGCAGCTTATCTTTTAGATAAGAGGTCAGCCTTGGTTTCACTTATTTCTCTTTTGGTTATGTTTGTGCTTTAGTTACTAGCCTCATTAGTGATTTCTTATATGCATTGTTTCTTGAAAAGTACACAATTTCTATAGACTTCAAGGGACTCATGCTAGGATTTCTATCAAGCTTGTGCAAATTCTTTGAATAGATGCTTTGGACCACAATCATAACCAAAATTGAGTCGATGTTTTTGCTAGCTTTGTGAGGGTTTTGGTGAATCCTGAAGAAAATGATAACCACGAAATCTATAGAATGCACCTCTAGGTTGAGTGGGGGTTGATCTAGAATTTTGAGATATACTACCTTTGGGGATGTGTGAGGATTAGAGTTTCCTAACTCTTAGTGATCACTAGGTTTATGTGCATTAGTTCTTGTTGGCTCTATGTACCACTTTTATTTACATGTCGCATTAAAATATTCTTCAATGTAACGCTCACCTAATGGTGGGTGTGCTAATGTCGAATTTACAAGCACTATAGCCTTTCTCCACGTTGTGTTCCACATATTTCAAAGTTACTACATTATATGGTGGTATTTTTTATTGTTGTAGTATTGGTTTGGATGGCTCTTGGTATCGTGGTTTGTATCTTCATCGAGGGGGTGGATAGTGTGGTTCTTTCTACTAATCTCTATATGGTTTTTGTTGTGGGTACATAGGTCTTGGAGGATGCCAAGGTCTAGGGGCTGAATTTTTGTAGTAACACTCATTTGTTATATGATTCATCCATTTCCTCTCTATACTGCAATACAACCATTATCTCCTATCTCTTGGTGGATAATCTGGGTCTCTATTGCATAAATGTATTGGATGGTCACCACTATAGTGTTGGAAACATATCAAAGATTTCATTGCTGAAGAATAATTTGGATTCCTATGCACTTTTTCATGCTTCACACTTATCTTCTTGGATATTAGGTCAACTCTCTCTTATGTAGATGACTAAAAAGACCTAGTATAGGATGAAATCTTGATCTCAGTGTCATGTACATGAATATTCAAGTCTATTGCTAGGTTTATCCTCTAGTTCCACACACTCTTTCATACACTCATTCAATGTCAAGAGCCTTCTTGTGTAAATTAGTGATATGATTTTCCATCTTTGTGACTCCCTCCTTTTTTAGGGCTGGAATTCATACAATGTTCTTAATTCCCCTTAAGAAAATTTAATTATCAATTCTAAAAATTTCCTCCTTGGGTTTCACACATAGATGTGCCAAAGTTTCTCTGGTTATGTCTCAAAAAGTAGGGCTCAAAAATCTGACTTTTAAGAGTTCAATATTTCTCTATGTTTTTGGAAGCTATACCAACATGTCTTACCCCCAAAATAGCACACTCAAGTTACACAATTGCGCTCATGCTTTCCTTCATTTAAAATATATCACATGTAGTTTTCCAAAGTGGCACACATAGAATATGAAAAATTGCGCTTATGATTTCATAAAGTTGCACTTACATTTTTCCTTCACTTAAACCTCACAACGTTTGGCAAATTTATAGGAATCCTTAAAATTTGATTACTGCCATAAATCGGCTTATAAAATCTTTCTTGCAATGACTTCTTCTAAAAAATGACCACATGTTGGTCTTGCACGAACTTCATAAAATATTGTGTTGCTCATCTTTTAATACACATCATTTTAGCACTTGGCTGAAAATGTACTCCTTTATGATGTCAACCTGTTTTTTTAATTTTCAGAATGTGTGCAAGAGGTAAATATATAGGTCGTAACACACTATCATACCAAGAATCTTTGGTCTCCTCTAATTCAATGAAAAAAACAAGAATAGAGTGTGGTAAATCTCTAGGGGACTGCACGTGCATCACCCAAATCCAACCTCCTTTATAATATGCAATGGCATGCTACTCTCTTGAGCTATGTTTTATTGTGTAATAAAATTCTTGCATCATTAATAAAACATCATGCAAGCCGTCTAGACCATTGTGATTTCTTAATTAAATAAATTATTGCATGATAATCCACATGAATTATCACCTTATTGGCTAGCAAATAATGTCTAAAATATTTAAAAAAAATAGTTCCAAAAAATTATCATTCAGTGACCATGCAGTTATGTTCAACAATATTGACAACTCCAGCTACATAATAAATTGGTTTAAACCAACCGCTCTACACTTACTATATTAAAATTTGTCCATAAATAGAGGAGAACTTAAAAAAAAAAATGGAATGGTGATTCCCAATTTGGTGGAAGCAAAATGGATGAAATGACTAATATCTTCTTAAGTAACTTGAAATATTTCTCATGAACTTCTCCCCAATAAAAATGCCCTTTTCCTTGTAAGAAGTTTTCAGAGAGGATACATACATGTGCCAAATATTTCAAGAACTATAAATGCCATTCGACTTGCCCTATGAAGTGCATTAACTGCTTGATATTTTTTAATGCTATTATATTCAAATATGCTCAATTTTCTTAGAATCAAATAAAATATCTTCCTTTATTATTATATGTACAAGAAAAATGCCATTCTTTGCAAAAAACGCACACTTGTTTGGATTCAAATATAGCCCTAATTCGCAACACTTGTTGAAACATAACTATGATTGTTGTTTAAACTCATCCAAAAATGCTTCATAAAGGAAGTTAAATGAGGTTTGAATACTTGCATTATTCCTATCTTTAAGAGCCATTTTTATTTGATGATAGCCACAAAATCTTTGCTCTTATGATTGAATCAAGGAATGTCTCACAATAAGGTAATGGAAAGGGATCAATATTCTCCTCTCGACCCGATGGCGGTGTGTTTCACGTGTGAGGGATCCCTAAAGGGGAGCTGAAGGCTCCTTTGGGAATCTCTAAGCCTCTTTTTAAATAAATCTCCTACTTTCTGCAACTTTTGTTGATGGAACATGATGAAGATGATGACCCTCTCCATATAGAAGCTTATCTAAACTCATCCCTAGGTACCAAATGTAGGCCTTCACTCAGGGACTCTCTAAACTAGGACTTGAATAGGGTGTTTCCAACTCATCTGCCATCCAATATATCAAGTTTTACCTAAGATAGTAATGCTCTCGAATGCTCATGTCAACATGTGACAATCGTGTAATACTCATTCCCATTACTCCTCAAGTACCTTAGGATATCCCCCAAGCTAGGGACCTTGGCTAACCAATGCCCTTTTCCCACATACACATGAGATGGTCTCTATAGATCACATACACATGACATGGTCTCTCTAGATCAATGGCTAATAAGAAGGTTGCATCCATGGATCCATCCCCCAAGTGGATAGGTATTTCAATCTCCCCTGCACATTTTGTCTAAGAGCCTCCTATA
Organism: Ceratopteris richardii; assembly: GCA_020310875.1. Lineage (NCBI taxonomy): Eukaryota > Viridiplantae > Streptophyta > Polypodiopsida > Polypodiales > Pteridaceae > Ceratopteris > Ceratopteris richardii. The sequence continues at coordinate 93,628,746 of CM035426.1, forward strand.
CCAATGGTATAGCTTTTATTTGATATTATCTCTTATTATAATTTTTCTAAAATGGACCTCCTGATTGTATTAAGAGCATCCCTCATGTCTATTAAAACTAAGATGGGAGGAAGGTTCTTATAGCCCAAGACTATGGTCAACTAAGGTCACCTATCAAGAATTTTAGGATTTGGATGTTTCGAATGCCTGGCCTCGTAATGTGGCCCTATCATGCATACTTTAGGTGCACTGGAAGCTTCATGAGTGCAAAAGAAATCTTCTTGATTCTGGTGTGCTATTCCTTGTTGTTGCTTCGGTTTCCAGATCCATTTCATAGTAGGGGTTTTAAGCCTTGTCTTTTTCTCATTTTGCCGTGCCGCAAGTGTATCTCTTCTTTTTTTTTTGTTATCGAAGTTGTGGGGTTCCGTCTCTTGAGGTATCTGCGACGAAGCTTGCTAGTCTTTATGGTACTGTTGTGTTGATATAATGTTTCCTCGTGCTTGCATATCTCTTGAATGGCCGCTTATCTGACCTTCTTGGGAATCCACATTTGTTGCCGTGTTTTTTGAGCTTCAATCAAAAGCTTAGGAAGCCATACTTGCAAGAGTCATTTTGAATCTGATTTTGGTGAAGAAGAATTCTTGCCCCCTTTTGCCTCTTGTGCTGGTGTTGCGATCTCTGATTCCTTCACTCGATCCTTATGAACCCATTTGAAGTTAACGTTTCTTGATTGCGAGTAGTTGATGGTGGATTTTGTGGTTATTGATCGCCCTTTTGCATGGGAGACTTTAAGAGTATTGTTCTCCTCGGTTTCCGTTTGTTCATCAATCAAGTAGGATGAATCTACTTTCTCCTTGGATACATTGGGGTTTGAATTCCCTTCTTCTGTCAACCCTGCTTTTGATTGATTTGTACTGGAATCATTTGCTATGTGCTCTTGCACTATTGGTTCAGCCCTTCTGATGACTCCTGGTCTATGTGAGGGTTTCTCTCCTAATAGACTAAAGATTTCTCCTTGTGCCCTATTTTGGCTGAAATGTATCCTTGCGCTAGGTGGATGCTCACTTCATTCTCAATGATCCAGTCTTCACCTAGGATCAAGTTTTCTATTAGATCCTCATCTCTGCACACTAGAACTCGTTGTTCCATAGTTGAATTTCCTAGGTGGAGGGATACTATGGCTTCTCCAATGCATGCTACATATTGTCCTCCCACACCTATCATATGTGCTTTCGTGGGAATTGTAATCGTTTGAAGATCCGTGATGACTGTATTTCGTATGCAACTGAGTGCTGCTCTTGAATCTATCAAGGTGTCTATCAGTTGATAATCCATTGTTCCAATACCTAAGTTTAAGTATAGCTGTGACATGCAGACATTGGTTGTGTTGGGCTTATGAACCTGGTAATTAGCCATGGGAATAGGCATTTCTCCTTGTGGATATCGTTCATCTCTTTGTCTTATCCACTCTTTTCGTTTTTTGATACACTCTAAGGCCTCTTGTCGTGCTTCTTCTTTAATTCATTCTTCCTATTTTGCGCACCTACAAGGCATGCTAGCATTTGATTCATCAATGGCTTCATATATCGTTTTACTCGACATCCACTTATGTAGTTAGGAAAAATATCTCCATCTAGAGTAGCTAGGTTAACTGCTCCACTAGTGGAAATCCTATTGATGATTAGAGGTCCATATCCATGTTTTTGTAATTTCTTGGCATGTTGCTTCAAGGTGTAGACTAGAACTAAGTATCCTTCTTTTAGTCCTTTGTCTTTTATGTGTGCATCATAATATGCCTTTTGTCTTCTCTTGGCTGTGTAAATCCCTGCAACCGCTTGTATTCTAGTCTCATGCAACTTCTCAATTTGGTCTAATTGCTTGGATAATTCATGTCCTGTCCATTAATAATGTTGGGCTACTCTCAAAGTGGGCACTAAAAAATCGATCGGGGGGATTGCGTTCTATCCATACACTAGATTGAATGGGGTAGTTCCAATGGCAGTCTTGTAAGTGACTCAGAAGGTCCAAATCGCATGATGCAATTGTTTGTCCTAGTCTAACCTTCCACTATTGACTATCTTTGTCAATACTGTGCATAACACCTTATTGGTATTTTCCTCTTGACCATTGGCTTGAGGGTGGTATGGGGCTGATTTTTTATGCATCAGCAAGAATTCATTCATTAGGGACTCTATGACTTCGTTGATAAATGTGTTCCTCGGTCGCTCACAATCTCAATTGGTAATCCGAAACGAGTGAAAATGTGCTCAAAAAGAAACTTGGGAGTGTTCTGAGCATCATTCTTTCTAGTAGCCTGTGCCTCCACCCATTTAGTCAAATAATCTGTGGCTATTATGATGTATTCGGCATGTGACCCTTTGGCTGGTGGGTTAATGGGTCCTATGAAATCAATACCCCATTTGGAAAAAGCTCTAGCACAAATCATAGGTCTCAATGGCATGTCATCTCTCCGAATCGGGTATTTAGTCCTTTGGCATGTCTCACAACTTTGGACATAAGTGTCAACATCCATATGTAGGGTTGGCCACCACAAGCCCGCAAATAGGATCATTTTTATAGTTCTCTCAGCGGAAAAATGACCTCTTGCAGCGCTTGCATGTGCCATCTCTAATATTGGTAAATACTCTCCTTCACGCACACATAAATGTAATTGATTGTCTTTTCCCCTCTTCAATAATTGTCTTCCCATAATTACATAATCCTTACTCATTTCCTCTAGGGATCGTTTCCTTGTTAAATTGATTCCTTCTTCGTGTTTTTGTGTCTTTAGGAATTTCACTAACGTTTCACTCCATTTGGGTGCTATTGTAGAGAAGGGTAAGGATGTGTGATCATCGGGTATGGTTTCCTGACATTCTGCGCAATTATTGACATAATCATGGACATCTTTAGGCATATCAGGCCAGTATACTCCTAGTCACTTCAATTCTCTTAGAGTTCTGTGAATTCCTTTGTGTGTCCTCCATTTGTTTACATGAGCTTGTTCAATCAACTTCACTTCTTCGTCTTCCTCAACACATCTAGATAATACATCGTTGGGTTCCTTATGGTACACACTTCCAGCAATAATGTGCAAGTTGCATGATTGTAGAATTTCCTGTTTACTTTCTTTATTAATCAAGTGTTGTGGGCCATGAGAGAGTATTGGAATTAGCTTCTCTTCCCACTTTGGACACACTTCCAAATTAAATAGGTAAGTGTCTGGCCAATCGTCTGGTACTCCACTTGGTGGTTCTCCATGTGTTAATCTAGAGAGGTGATCTGCTCTTACGTGGGTATTTCCCTTTTTTATAATTACTTCAAAGTCAAACTCCATCAATAGCAGAAACCATCTTACCAGTCTTCTCTTGTTACAAGGCTTATTGACTACATACAATAAGGCTTGATGATCTATGAAGAACTTGAATTTGTTGGCTAGGAGATAGTGTCCCAATGTCTTTATTGCGTACACCATTCCTAATCCCTCTCGTTCCGTGGTTGTATAGTTTGTCTCGGCTTGATTCAGTTGTCTACTCGCATAGGCAATTAGATGATCTAACTTTCCTTCATCTGCCGGCTGAGCTAAGATGCATCCTATTGCATAATTTGAAGCGTCCACATGGATATGGAAAGGCTTGTTCCAATTCGGTGTTTTCATAATTGGGGTCGTGCTAAGTCCCATTTTTAACTTGTTAAATGCCTTTTCGCATTCATCCGTCCAAGTGAATTGGGTCAACAATCCATACAAGGTTTTGGCAATTATAGCGTACATGTGGATAAATCGGCGATAGTATCCACAATGTCCCATAAATGCTTGCACTTCTTTTGCATTCTTAGGTCTAGAGAGTTCTAAAATGACTTTGATCTTGTCTTCATCTGTTGATATTCCATTTGTAGACACTATGTGTCCTAAGATCTTCCCTTGTCTTACCATGAAGACACACTTCTCAGGGTTCAGGCATACTCTATATTGTTGACATTTTTCAAATATTTTTTGTAATTTGGGAATGTGGTCTTGCCTTTGATTTGAATATGTACATAGGTCATCTACATACACTTCCATACTCTTCTTTAGGAATTCTTTGAAAACATGACACATCAACCTTTGGAAAGTAGCAGGAGCATTAGTGAGTCCAAAAGGCATCACTCTGAAAGCATAGACTCCCCATTCAGTTGTGAATGCGGTCTTATGTTGATCCTCAGTAGCAATAGCTACTTGGTTGTATCCAGAGAATCCGTCTAAGAAGCTATATACTTCTTTTCCTGCAACTCTTTCCAATAGGTGGTCGATGATAGGTAATGGATAGCTATCACGGATCGTGGTTGCATTCACTTTTTTTAGGTTAATGCATACTCTGAGTTTTCCATTCTTTTTAGGCACAACCACTAGTGGTGATACCCATTCAGTGTGTTCTATTGCATAAATGAATCCAGCTGCTAATAACTTGTCTATTTCTTCTTTTATTTTAGCAACATATACCTCATTGTATGTGTAAGGGTGTTGTTTAGATGGTTTTGCCTCTGCCGTCATTGGTATTCTATGCGAACAACTAGAGGGTTCCACACCCTTGAGATCCTTATATGTCCAAGCAAATACATCTCGATATTCCCGGATCAACTGTATTAATTCTTCTTCCTCCTCGGTTGACACGTCTTTTCCTATGTATATAGATCTTTCTTCTCCATCTTCTACAGTTACTATGATCTTTTTTTTTGGTTCCTTGGTGTCGTACGCTTCTCCTTCTCTTGCCTATCTCTTAGGCATTTGAATAGCTATTTTTCTCTCTTCTACTTCATATCTTTTAAAATGCCCAGAACCTCAAAAAGGTGAGGATTTGGTCTTATCTTACTTACACTTTCCACCTACTTTGGTGCTATGGGGGCTGCTTCTATTGCTAAAACCTTGGTCATTTCCTGCTTATCTTTGGTTCAAATGGCTTCTAGGTAGCTTTCTTCTGAATCAAATTCTGGTTCCATTTCTATGCTCTCGTATTCTTCTTTCCACTCCTTTTCCAATATTTCCCCTGCGTCTACTTCTTGAAGGACAATCATGTACAAATTTACGTCATAGCCTTCTTCGTCCACACATTCATGCATCATCAAAACTTCTTCATTCACACATGCATCCAAGGTTCCTAAGATTTCCATCCATCCATGCAGTTCAAATGTTTCATCAAGAAAGATTTGAGGCATATACATTGGATCTTCTATGGGCCGGTAATTAGGGTGTCCTATTGGCCATAACTGCCTTTTATTATCCTCTTTCTTGGCTTCTTTACACATCCACAATTGGGCATCCTCATGCATCCATGATTGATCGCTTGATCTGGCACTATGGATAGACAAATCATCCTCTTCTTTATGTATGGGGTTCCATTGTAGTGGTGGTGCGTCTCTGTATGCAAAGGTCTGCAAGTTTATTTTGGTGGTGTTTCCTTGATGTTGAAGGTATAAAGAGTCTCGTCCCCAATCTTGCACTACCCTAAGCTATCTCATGAAGGGTCATCCTAATATCATCTCATAGTTATTTGCTTTTCCAAATTGACAAATGGCTAAAGTATGCTCAAATTCAACTCAACAAGTGGTTAATTTGATCTTTTCTAATATTCCCAATGGGTTTTCAACATGACCATCTGCTAATTGGAGCTTCATTCGAGTGGGTCGTAAGGCAAGCTTTCCCCATTTCTCCGAAATCTCCTTGGTGGCAATACCTACTCTTGCTCTTGTGTCTACTACGGCTTTGGTCATATAGCCATTGTAAGTGACAGGTAAACACGTGTTACCTTTGTCTCCTTCACTAAATTCTCCAACCTTATCCACTGGGATTTGTCCCTTAGGTGGGTTTTCTTTTCCCTTTCTTTCCTTTTCGTCCTTCTCTTGCCCTAATTCTAGTTGACCTGCTAATTGATTCCATAATTGTGGTTTAACACGGACTAGTTCTTCCACAACCAATTGGCATTGCACTTTTGTCTTTTTAAGTTCTGTTAGATCGTGTGAATTCTTATCCGAGTTTCCCTTTCCTTTTCCTCGTATTGAGGGTGCTCGAAAGATCATGGATTCTTTTTGGTACTCTCCCATGTAATTTGGTAGGGTCGAAATGCTCTAAGCTTCTTCCCTATTTCGGTCTAGTCTCGATACTTCCTCATCTACTTCTTCCATGTTGGGACTCGGCTGATAAACTCCCACATCTAATTCCTCAAAAGGAGGTTTAGCCACTCCATTCCTTTTCCACTGTTCTTCTTGAATTCTATTCCATAATTCTTTTGGCCAGTCAGCCTCTAAATCCAGTATTGTTGACATAGGTTCGTCTTGGTTTTTTCCTAGCTCACGTTTATCATCCTTCTCTTTTGGTTCCTTATCCTTGACTTTAACACAATCCTTGTATTGATCCTCTGATTTCCTTGTCTTGGGGAGGGTTGGGATAGTCTTTTCTGTTGCGAACATTTGTTTTATGTAGGGTACAAGTTTCAAATTATGTAAATACCTTTGGGAAGTCTTCAAATACTTCAAGAAGGCTCATATTATTCATAAAATATAGCCAAAATACCACGTGATTTCTAGAACATGGTGAGTCAAATTAGTGAGTCACAAGGGAGCTGCAGTGGTGTCCTAGTGGAAGGTCGATGTGGCTAGTTCTCAAAGTCCATCAATACTTTGCTTATTTGAGCACTTGATTCATGTAATACCTCCACCCAAGTGTCTACCACAAATTTAGATGTATTAGGAAGGTTTTAGATTAGTTTCCCATGCTATAAAAAGAGGAGAAAAGTTGTGATCTTGTGGGATGTCCAAGAGAGTCATATGTGTATCTCTATGCTGCTGTAGTTTTGTATGCAGAGATTGCAGAGCTTGTATCTCCCTCATTATATATCCAGATTACATGTTTGATAGCTCATATGAAAGCTCTTACTGTCTAATTTTGTCCGGTAAATTTTCATAATCAATGGATTTGTGAGCTGAGAGCAATACTCTCTGCAAGTAGTGTGTGTTCTCTGGTTTTACCCCCTGCTGAAGGTCTCCATTAAACCTGAAACTTGCAGAGGTCATATCTCCTTGTGTATGTATCCACATCATGTGTTCTTTAGCTTGTTAGAAAGCTCTCAAAGTCTACATGTATGCTGGAAAGTTTAAGATTCATTGGAGTTGTCAGTTAAGAGCAGTAGTCTCTGCAAGTGATGTGTGTCCTCCGGTTCATCTCGATTTCAAGGTCTCCATTAAAACTGCATATTGCAGAGGTCATAGCTCATTGGGTATGTATCCATTTGAGGTGTTCTATAGATTTTTGGAAAGCTCGTAGAGTCTAGTTTATGTGTGTGAAACAGTTTTGGAAAATTCTAAGTGAGTAAAGAGTAGTTTGCTCTGCAAGAAAACTGATCTGTGCATACAAGTTTGTGAAAAAGTCATCTAGGTCCTGTTGGGTTTCACCTACTTCTAGCTGTACTTTGGAGATCAATAAACTCCAACATTGGTATCAGAGCAAGTACTTGGAGGCTTGGAGAAGGTTATCATACCTTGATGAAGAATTTGAAGCTATCAAAGAAGCAGTTCATCATCAACACTACACAAAGGTAGAAGAAGATCGCAAGGAGGCATCTCAAGCAACATCCAAGCAAAGAAAGGTGCACATACCTCATTTACAAGGTAAATATTATATTTCTTCTCATCACACACATTGAAAAGAAGGCTTAAAGGAGGAAGGTTAGCATTTGTATTATGGGAGACCAACATGCACAAATAGAGAAGCTTGATAAGACCAATTATCAAGCATGGAAGTTTAGAATCAAAGCATACTTGCAAGGTAGAGGCTTGTATGGTTTGATTGACGGCACAGATATCAAACCCACATTACCAGAGGACCCAAATCAGCAACAATTGAGGGAGTTTAGACTTTGGAATGAGAGAGACAAAAGGGTTATATTCATTTTATCACAAAATATTCAAGATTCAATGGTAGGACACATACAAGATCTAGACACAAGTAGAGATGTTTGGCTTGCATTGGAAAGGTTGTATGCTACAGGTACAAGAGCAAGGAAGATTCAACTCAAAATGAGTTGAATAACATAAAGAAAGATACAAGGACATCGGTCAATAATTACTTGTTGAAGGTTAAAGAGATTGCAGATCAACTAGGATCAATTCAAGCTCATGTGGAGGACGACGACTTGGTTGCACATACTTTCAACGGACTCAAGGATGATGAGAGATGGAAACCATTCATTACTTCAGTTTATGTTAGAGGAGAATTACCAGACTTTGATCAGCTTGTAGCTCTTATGGTCACGGAGGAGATGAATCTAAATGGCTCTACTTCAAATCAAAAAGGATCTCAAGGACAAGCTCTTTATGTAGGATCATCAAGAGGTGGAAACAGAGGAAGAAGAGGTTCAAATAGAGGTCGAGGAAGAAGGAGCGATGATCAAGGGACTTCAAGTGGCTTCTTCAACACAAGAGGAAGAGGAAGATCAAGCGCTAGAGGTACGAGAGGCAACTACAACTACAATCAAAGACAAAGGAGTGAAGATAACAACAATTGCTATATATGTGGAAGGTATGGAAACTATGCCAAAGATTGTTATCAAAATGAAAATAATCAAGGTGGTAATCGAAGAGGAGGCTATTCAAGAAGAGGTAAACAACAAGGAAATTATGCAGTTGAAGGTAAAAGTGATGATTATGATTCTCTTCTTATGATGAATGTAGAAACTAAGATGAATTGCAATAGTGATGTATGGTATTTAGATAGTGGTTGCTCTAACCATATGTCATATGATGCTTCATGGTTTTCTAATATGCATAATCCTTCATGTAAAGGTCATGTTGAAACAGGAGATGATACAACACATAAGATTATGCAGGTTGGAGATGTTGTTATACAGGATAAGAGCAAGACAAATTGCTTGAAGGATGTACTTTATGTGCCAATGATCACTAAGAATTTGATGTCGGTTGATCAAATGGTAGAAAAAGGTCTACAAGTGAGATTTAATCATGCAAGTTGCTTCATTGAGGATCCAAAGCAAAGGAGGTTGATTGCCAAAGGTCAAAAACAAGGTAGAGTGTTTACATTCAAGGTAAACCCAAATCATACAAACTATTTCTCTTATGGTATGCATCGAATAGCAGAGCTTGATCTATGGCACAAAAGGATTGGACACATGAATGTACACAGGTTAAAGGAGCTATCAAAGAAGAGGATTGTTGAAGGATTACCTGATCTTACTAAGCAACATATGGTGCATCTTTGTGAAGCATGTCAAATGGGTGAGCAGAGTAGACAGCCTTTCAAGCATTCAAGCTATGTAAGCAGTGGATTACTAGACCTTATACACACGGACGTATGGGGTCCTACTAAAGAGGCATCCTTGGCTGGTAATAAGTACTATGTATCATTCATTGATGATCATAGTAGAATGACATTTGTGTATTTCATTAAACATAAGAGTGAAGTCTTTAATTGTTTCAAAAATTTTAAATCATTTGTCGAGAAGCAAACAGGAAGATATATTAAGAAGCTAAGATCCGATGGAGGGGGAGAGTATTTCTCTCAAGCTTTTACTGATTTTTTGTATGATGAAGGTATCAAAAGAGAAGTTACATGCAGGTATACTCCACAACAAAATGGAGTCGCAGAAAGAAGAAACAGAATCATAGCAGAAGCATCTAGAAGCATGCTAAATGATATGTGTTTGCCTAATTCTTTTTGGGCTGAAGCTGTTAGCACAAGTGTGTACATTATGAATAGAGTACCTACTGCTCGAGTTCATCATTTGACACCATATGAGGTATGGCATGGAAGGAAACCAAGTGTAAGTCATTTGAAAGTATTTGGTTGTGTATGTTATGTACATGTACCTAGTGAGGTGAGATCTAAACTTGAGCGAAATCAAAAAAATGTATATTTATTGGTTATGCAGATATTCAAAGAGGATATAGATGCTATAATCCTCATACCAATAAGGTTGTTGTGTCAAGAGATGTAAACTTTGATGAATCACTTTCATGGTATGCAGATAAGAATTGTTTGCAGGTCATGGATGAAAATGAAGAAGGTGTGGTTAAAGGAGATGAATGCATAGTTCAGCCATCAGGAAGTTTAGATGATGAAAGGAGTGGTTTGGATGAAGAAAGAGGATCACCTTTCAATGGAAGATTAAGGCAAGAGTCACCTCCAAGTGTTAAAAGTAAAGGTAAACTCAAACTTGTTGAAGTTAATGATGAAGGAGAGGAAATTAGTGATGTATGTGAGTATGGAGAATCATCAATGGTCCTAATAAGAAAGGAAGAGCATCTACATTGGAGGTAAGAAGAACTTCAAGAGTGAGTAAGCAACCTCAAAGGTATACTTATGAATCTTTCATGAATACTCATTATGCTTTTATGACAAAATTTGAGCAGGAAAATCAACCCACATGTTATGATGAGGCAAAAGGAGATCAAAAGTGGGAGAAAGCAATGAGAGAAGAAATGGAAGCACTACAGGATAACAAGACTTGGAATTTAGTTCCAAAGACACCAAAGCAAAAGGTAATTGGATGCAAATGGGTTTTTAAGATTAAAAGAAATAGTGATGGTAGTGTGTCAAGATATAAGGCTAGACTTGTAGCAAAAGGATATAATCAAACTCAAGGAGTGGACTATGAGGAGACATTTAGTCCAGTAGCAAACATGGCAACGGTAAGAACTTTGTTGGCTTTAGCTGCAAGTAAAAGGTGGAATATATATCAACTCGATATAAAGAATGCCTTTCTTAATGGTGAGTTAAATGAAGAAGTGTATACCAACCAGATGGTTATGTGGATGCAAAATGTCCTAATCATGTATGCAGGTTAAAGAAGGCATTGTATGGTCTTAAGCAGGCGCCAAGGGCATGGAATGCAAGGTTGGTAAAGTATCTTATGCTGCAAGGATACATGTGTGTCTATGTATGCATTTATGTGGATGACTTGTTGATTACAGGGAATGATGCAAAAGAAATTGATGAGATAAAAGGTAATTTGGGAAAGGAATTTAAAATTTCAGATCTTGGTTTGCTTAGATACTTTCTTGGGATTGAAATTGTGTATACCGATGAAGGTATGTGGTTGATATAGAGAAATTATATATGTGATATGCTGAAAAGGTTTGGTATGCAGGAATGTAAATTTGTTTCTACTCCAATGGAATGTAATGTAAAGCTGAGTGCAAAGGAAGGTGATGAGTTGCATGATATGAATGTATATAGATCCATGGTAGGATCTTTGATTTATGCAACAAAAACTAGACCTGATATATGCTATGCAGTGGGAGTATTGTCATAGTTTATGCATGAACCTAGAGTACCTCATATGCATGCAGCGAAAAGAGTGCTTAGGTATTTGAAAGGTACCATGAACGAAGGATTATTTTATAGTCATGATGTTGATCTAACTCTTAAAGTCTTTAGTGATGCAGATTGGGCTGGAAGCAAAGATGATAGAAGATCCACAAGTGGACATGTGGTAATAGCAGGAAACAAGACATTAACATGGAGTTCAAAGAAACAGCCTACAGTTGCTTTATCTTCTACAGAGGTTGAGTATAGAGGTTTAGCATTGGCTACTACTAAGGTTATGTGGTTTAGAAATTTGTTTCATGACTTGAATGTGCAGGTTGATGTACCACTGATCTATGGGGATAACTTGAGTAGCATTCATATGACCTCAAATCCTATTTTTCATGCTAGAACAAAGCATATAGAGGTTCACTATCATTATGTTCGAGAGAAGGCCATAAACAATGAAGTACAAGTTTCTTTTGTGGGAATAAAGGATCAAGTTGCAGATATCTTCACCAAATCCTTGGATGGACCAAAGCTTCAAAGATTCAACTATATTCTTAGCATGAAGGAAATACCCTTTGAAACTTGAGGGGGAGAATGTTGCGAACATTTTTTTTATGTAGGGTACAAGTTTCAAATTATGTAAATACCTTTGGGAAGTCTTCAAATACTTCAAGAAGGCTCATATTATTCATAAAATATAGCCAAAATACCACGTGATTTCTAGAACATGGTGAGTCAAATTAGTGAGTCACAAGGGAGCTGCAGTGGTGTCCTAGTGGAAGGTCGATGTGGCTAGTTCTCAAAGTCCATCCATACTTTGCTTATTTGAGCACTTGAGTCATGTAATACCTCCACCCAAGTGTCTACCACGAATTTAGATGTATTAGGAAGGTTTTAGATTAGTTTCTCATGCTATAAAAAGAGGAGAAAAGTCGTGATCTTGTGGGATGTCCAAGAGAGTCATATGTGTATCTCTATGCTGCTGTAGTTTTGTATGCAGAGATTGCAGAGCTTGTATCTCCCTCATTATATATCCAAATTACATGTTTGATATCTCATTTGAAAGCTCTTTTTGTCTAATTGTGTCCTTTAAATTTTCATAATCATTGGATTTGTGAACTAAGAGCAGTACTCTCTGCAATTAGTGTGTGTTCTCTGGTTTTACCCCCTGCTGAAGGTCTCCATTAAACCTCAAACTTGCAGAGGTCATATCTCCTTGTGTATGTATCCAAATCATGTGTTCTTTAGCTTGTTAGAAAGCTCTCAAAGTCTAAATGTATGCTGGAAAGTTTAAGATTCATTGGAGTTGTCAGTTAAGAGCAATAGTCTCTGCAAGTGATGTGTGTCCCCGGGTTCATCTCTGTTTCAAGGTCTCCATTAAAGCTGCATATTGCAGAGGTCATAGCTCATTGTGTATTTATCCATTTGAGGTGTTCTATAGCTTGTTGGAAATCTCTTAGAGTCTAGTTTATTTGTGTGAGATAGTTTTGAAAAATTCTAAGTGAGTAAAGAGTATTTTGCTCTGCAAGAAAACTTGTTTGTGCATACAAGTTTGTGAAAAAGTCATCTAGGTCCTGTTGGGTTTCACCTACTTCTAGTTGTACTTTGGAGATCAATAAACTCCAACATTTTCTAGGGTTGCTTGTGCTACCTCTATGAGTTTTTTGCATATAGCAAGCTGTTGTGAAACTTCATTCCACAAACAACTAACTCAACTAGCAAGACTACACTCCTAAGAGAGAGCATGTATCCACCCATCTAACTCCACCCATATATATACCTCTAGCCCAAGGGGGTGCATATCCTTGAGATTGGCCAAGTGTCTAGCCAAGTGTCCCTCATGTGAACGCTTTCCCAAGGGTGATCACATGCCTTCTAATTTCCCAAGGTCTATCACATGCCTTCTAAATCAAATGGAGGGTTCTTCTCTCACGTACACACAAGGTGGCTCCTAGAGAAGATTCTCCCAAGACTAAAGTTCCCACACTCAGGATAAATCAAGCCTAAGGTTCTAACCATTCAATTGGGAGCTCATATAAGTAAATATCTCAAGTTTAACCAAGTGTTTCACCCAAAGGTTCAAGGCATGTTCCAAGGGTAATTCAAGGGCTAGACCAAAGCAAACATACATCATATTCTAACCTTTAGAATCCATATGTTGAACCTTCTGAACCCATGAATTATACAACATTCTTCCCCCCTTTAACATTTTCATCCTCGAAAATGTGTGTAGGTATAATATGTGAAGTATTCCCCTGTGCACCATGATCTATACTCTGAGCATGGTCATCTCTCTCTTTAGATTCATTTCCCATAATTAGATAAGGGCTAATCCCTACCTTGAAAGAAAATGAGTCAAAATCCCTGCCCAAATCACTTTCCCTTAGTCCACCCAAATGTACATGCATGCCTTGTACCTATGGACTAGTGAAATGGGTGGACTTCTTTGGTGGTCTTTTTCTTTTTTGGCACTTTCACAAACCTAGAGCTCCATAAAATAATAAATTTTAGTACACTTTGTACTTGCGTAGAATTTATAATTTTAGGAGTCTATGATAGAGATCCTATCTCTATCTTGAAAGGGCCAGAAACTAGATTCATCTTTCACTTTCAATAGAAAGCAGAGGAATCTTTAGATGTTCTAAACTTTACTTATTCTTTTATAGTCCTTTTCAAATAAAAATATAGTTTATTTGTATTTGATAGGACTTAACTAAAGATTTGAACTTAGCAAAGTGGGTCTAGTGAGTCCCTGCCAAAACATGCTCAATAAAATGAGGAGAAATACTATCTTCTCATTCCTTGGCAACTTAGGTGGACTTATTTCAATCATCCAAGTTTTCTTGAAACATAAAGTTCAAGTATTCCGAATGAAAATATACTCAATTTTGAAAGTTCATGTCTACAAGTGGATCTTTATAATTCTCAAAATAGAATTTAATCCTTTTGACATTCAAGACTTAGATCCAAAGATGACTTTAGAAATTTGGAATTATCAGGTATCTCTACCTTGTTCTTTGTTTGCCAGTTCTTTCCAATGAGAGTTAGTACTAACTATCTTGAACCGACTCTGGTTCATACTTGAGATAGTTATGTATACTAACCTCGAAGATCACCAAAGCTTTATAAAGAGCTTACTAAACCAATTCCTTCAAATCCTCAAAATAATTGAGGCATAAAGCTTTATCAAGCCATCAAGATATCCTCTAGATTTTCTATTGGATGAGGTTGAGATGATTCAAGTTTTGCAACTTTAGTTCCAAGGACTTGCAAGAAAGATACCTGTTTCTAGGCATCATATCTCATATCTTGCTAGGAACATTCTTGAATCACTTGTTCTCACCAAGGATTCAAAAGAAGATCTTTTACAGATCATTTTTTTATTTAAGGTTATTATACTTGAATAGGCTTGACTTTACTTTTGGAGTTTAACTTAGTAAACTTCCAAAAAAAATTTACCTTCTAACTTATCCAAATTTATAGTGCCATATAAAATTTGGCTATGCATTTTATTAAGAAAAATGCATCTATTTAAAAGGATAGCCTTTTCTAGGGTAAATGTCATGTTCATTCAATTTACCATTTTGTTCATACAACCAGGTCTATCAAATTGGTTCAAGGAGGTACATTTCTACACCTCATAATGAACCCAAGACCTTAATCTAAATGGTCTTATCTTTAAGGCTTATCCTGATGTTTCCTATCGGATCTTGAGCCTATTTTCTCTCTGGCCATTAGAGAAAATTCTCAACGGGAGTTAGTTCTCAGTGTCCCATACCAGTGAGTTCTTTCTCCAATCCGTAGAACGACATCCTTAATGCTTCCATATATACATATATATATATATATATATATATATATATATATATATATATATATATATATATATATATATATATATATATATATATATATATATATATATATATATATATATATATATATATATATATATATATATATATGTCCTTTGCATGCTCTCTGATTATGTACCATGATCATGAATTCCATCTTGGGATTCCTTGGAATCATAATCACGAGAGCAAAGACTAAGGTTTATCAATCTAATGCCAATTAATTCAAAGGTCTCTTTAGGTTGACCTTTGAACTGTACTTGGCATCAAACTATAAAAGGGTTTGATCTTTTTGACCAATGGAGGCCTCTTGGATTATCCAACCATAAAAGGTTTGATATATTTGACCAAGTTAGGTCACTTGCCTTTCTCAAAATTCCTCTAGCAAATTTAATAGGAGATAAGATCGAGTCTTTTCTCCTTTAGATCCCTTTTTCAATGATATTTACCCATGGGATTTTCTTGGGATCTTCAACTCATACCTTCATGAGTTGATATCCTTGCTTAAGTCTTCAACATCATGTTGATGTTCTTAAAACATTTTAAGGGATCAACAATTATATGTCACCCTGTTGACTTAAGCGAGTTACCATGCTTGTCGATCCAAAATTTGGATCTATCTACTCTCGAATACCCTACTCTAAATATGCTTCAAGTCTTTGGCTAGCTTACCTTAGTTTACTTGCCAAAATGGAATTTTTTAATGAATTCCCTTCTTACATATCTGGTTCTTACTTTGTTTGAGATTTAACTCAAACATACTTAGGTACTTGGACATCCAATGTACTCCTTAACTTTCATGAAAGAGTTAAGGAATATCTTTTACTTAGAAGTATCATATTGATGATACCTTTCTTCCCCCCTTTAAGGAGTTTTCGTCCTCGAAAACTGTAGGAAACTGATGTTCTTTTAATTTCCTATCCAAATGGGAGGTTTGTTTATGCTAAATCCTTGAAAAAGCTCTCAAATATCCTTGAGCTTAAGCTTCCATTATCCTTAAGTTCAATGTCCCATACTACTAAACCCACTTAAGTGACATTGTAAACCTAGACGTCCCATACCATTTGATTTACAATCTCACCTTAGTGTAGACAACTTTAGCTTTTACTCAAGGATTAAACTCCATTCATTTTAGTCTTATCAAATATAATCAAAATCTTTGTAAGTTACATTCTTACAGAGTCTTGATTTGTCCTTTGAAAAGACTTTACAAATTGAGCTTTTGTTGAACTATTTCCTTGGTTATATGCAATCAAAGTTATCTTTGTTTATGTCATTTGATAATCGATCTAGTATTCTCATACTAGATATCATCTATTGACATAAGTAGGCATTTGTATCAAAGGATATAGTCAATCATAAGCTTTGCTAAATGGTTACCTTTTTAACCATCTTGATAAATTGCTTCTTACTCATAGAGCACATTTTGGAGTAGAGGTCTTAAGAGTTTCTTCCAACCCTTTAATCTTCCTCTTCTCTAGATATGCTTAATGAGTTTCAATTCTTTACTCTTGAAGAAATTGTTTCAAAGCTTCAAATGGATCCTACCTCTTGTCAATGAAGGAAGAAGCTTTTTGGGGAAGAAATGAATGTTTAAAAGGGTAAAATGGTTCAACCATTTTTTCCTTAATATGTCATTTGAGGACATTCTCTTCTCCCTTTTTGTGTGATCATTGTCCTCAATGATCAGATTTTGAAGTTCCTATGAACTTCTTAACATCGTTTAGAATGAAAAATTACCCCATGAGTGTAGGGTCTCATATAGGCTTCTCATTTCTCTTTTGGATGTCTTTCAATCCAATTTCTTATTACCACTATCTTATGGTTAACATTGTTTAGTTTATAACCTAATTCCTTGGCCTTCCTGATCAGGCATGCCATGGGTATTATGGAACTTCAGGGTCCATAAGTAGGACTCAAAGCTTAAAGTTCCTCTTCCTAAATTAAATTTTGTTGGCTTTTGGATCAAGCCAACATATAAAAAGCATAAAAGTTACTGGGCATAATCTCAACACACCATTAAACTTTTATGCTTTTGACTTCATATGAAGAAGTCATTTTTCTATCTCAACTTTAAACTTACAATACTTGATTTCTCTCTCATGTCCCATTAACTGATGCATATGTGATTCAATCCATGCATCATAGTGTATACCAAAAACATTATCATCTTTCCTTGAAGATGTTTAGCATGCATAAGGTCCAAAAATTGAACCCCTCTTTAAAGTATGCATGGAATTCACATATAGAACTCCATTTAAGTGCAAAAGATCTATATTGATTGCATGCTTCCATTTGAGTTCATGCCATGCTAGTTGAATATTCCATGTCCATTTTTTTAACAACCTTCATTTAGGGATTCCATTCTATGCTAATGATGAAGGTTTGTCTATTCTTCTATGCTTTAAATGTAGCACTCCAATAAGTAAATTCATGCATCATTTTGAGTGCATGTGGATCTCACGTATGTTCATTTAAAATGCATTCTTTCATGCATTATTCTAGCATGGCAAACAAATATGAAAATAACACTTACCTCGGACATCAAAGCTACGTCCTTCCTTTGATCCCTTGTATGGTGAGGCTTCTCTATTGGGATACTTTCTACTTGAGGTTGCAAGCTTGGACCATCATGACATCCCAACCTCCAGTATCCTTCATTTGAAATCTATTGGGTTACACCCACACAAGTTCGGACCCTGCAGCTAATGCCTCTCTAGACTACAATTCCCATGGTGTAACCATGAGATTTTCAAGCTGGCCTCTTTTCGGTTTGCTTGTCGCTATTCTCCATAATATTTTGATGCTCCACATAAAACTCCATGCTTGAAAAGAATGGATCTCAAAGCCTCACTCATGAGTGTGTAAGGTGACCATCTTCAAAACTATGCGCTTTATATAACAAATCGGGCCAAGCACGCATGACAGAATTGCAGTGGCTGCTATGTGCGTGAACTACCGGATGTATACGTAATACAATCCCATATACGCAGTGAAGTGGGTTGTAGTTTTAGTATAAAAAAGAGGCGCTCGAGACTCATTTGCAACTCAATAGAGGGGGGAACAGCGAGCGTGAGCGCCGCTGAATTGCAGTGGCTGCTATGTGCGTGAACTACCGGATGTATACGTAATACAATCCCATATACGTAGTGAAGTGGGTTGTAGTTTTAGTATAAAAAAGAGGCGCTCGAGACTCATTTGCAACTCAATAGAGGGGGGAACAGCGAGCATGAGCGTCGCTGCTTCCTTATCCTTTCACACACGAGTCACCTGGGTTGCTCATGGCTCGATGTGCGTAGAGACTATCTCTGAGATTTATATCCTACGGGCAGATGATCCTCCCTCGCAGGTGGGGTTCACACCGACAATTTTGCTCTAAGAGAAGAACACAGAAGTTCCTCGCATGGCTCTAACGGTTAGAAGCTCACGAGTCAAGAAGTCCTCATGAAATCCTCTCATGGACGCACTCAGAGTCATAGCTTTCATACAATGGAAGAAAATAACCTAGCTCATGGTACCAATGTTGTGAAACTTCATTCCACAAACAACTAAATCAACTAGCAAGACTACACTCCTAAGAGAGAGCATGTATCCACCCATCCAACTCCACCCATATATATACCTCTAGCCCAAGGGGGTGCATGTCCTTGAGATTGGCCAAGTGTCTAGCCAAGTGTCCCTCATGTGAACACTTTCCCAAGGTCTATCACATGCCTTCTAATTTCCCAAGGTCTATCACATGCCTTCTAAATCAAATGAGGATTCTTCTCTCATGTACACACAAGGTGGCTCCTAGAGAAGCTTCTCCCAAGACTAAGGTTCCCACACCTTAGGATAAATAAAGCCTAAGGTTCTAACCATTCAATTGGGAGCTGTTGTTGTAGTATGCCCTTGGGAGCCAAGACCCACACCACCTTGCATGGAAGCAAGAAGGAAGGCCCAAGAAAGACTCTCCTTTCATCCACCCCATCCTTCACCATGTTCAAGCCATTGGCCATCAGCCCGCAGCTATGCCACATGCTTGAAAATATGGAGCAATGGGAGTCAAGGGTCCTAGTCACATATGTAAAATACAAGACAATTGCAACACTCTACTTACACACAAAGGAAAATGCTAGAATGCACACACACCTCACTCTCACACTCTCCAAGACTAAATACATATATGCACAAAGCCTTAAGAGAAAGGAGAGTTCTTCCATTGAATGGATTTTACATGAGAGCACGACCAAAAGCCCCCCATTACAAGAAATAAGCCTCTATATATAGGCTAGACACATTCCCCCATGTGCTCTTTTTGACTAGTCAAAAAGGAGCACATGCTTTCTAACTAACATATCAAAAAGATCTTGGGAAATATTCTTCTAACAACCATATCTCCAAGCATACGTGCGTGGGAATTTTGACGTGGGTTTTCTCCTACTTTTGCAAAAAGAAAGGATTTATTTACAAGTCTCCAAACCATAGTGTTGGAGAATTTATCAAAAAGTGCTTAGGAGGGGGTTCTTATGTGAAACTCTAGGTAGATACAAAAAAAAAAGGGTTCCTATGCACAAATAAAGATATGTGCATATCCTATACTCAACACCCTCCTCTCCCTAGCCTTTGTCGTCCTCGACAAAGCTAAGACCAGAGGGGCATTCAATGCAGCACTGTCCAGGCTTGGGTCTTCAAGTCTTCATCTGCAGCTCTTCAAATCTTCCAATTTGCAAGTCTTCAGTCTTCAGGTCTTTAGTGTTTGAGCGACACAATCCCCCTAAGGGGCAGTCAGCCCAACCATGTACACAGCCGCCTGTGTTGCCAAATATGCAGCACTCCCTTGAACTCGTTCCTGAAAAAACCTTCAGCCAATAGATGTGATCATAAAACATCAGAGGAAGACAGTTCTCCCAAGAGTTTCCGAAATGGTGAGCGACACAATCCTCCTAGGAGGCAGTCAGCCTACCAACTCAAAGAAGACACATGTTGGAGAAGAGGTCCATATCCTATCGTAGTGTTGATTCTTGCAAATGCTTCCAAGTGGTGGAGTCTTTAGATGCTAGGCGACACAATCCTCTCATGAGGCAGTCAGTCTAGCCATCAGGCTGCTGAAGATACATGTATTGCATTGTTGGAAGACCTGAAGACTTTCATGAGCTTTGGCGTTTTGGACACCATCCCTAGGCAGGGCAGTCACAGATGCTTCAGTCAAGGGTGCATCATCCTGTATTTTCAAAAGACACCATGGGACATACATAACAATTGAGAGCAAGCAAGGGACCAGCTGCTGGAGCATTTTGAATTCTGTAATGAAGTCATTTATCCCTGCAATAACGTATAATAGGTGCAAAGTGACTGGAAGAGCAGTGGTCATGCCCCTGACTGGACAGTCATATCAAACCATCCATAAATCAATATATGTAGTATAGCATCCAAAGCTTGTTGGTGGCAGCAGCCCAACCTACAAACCGTGAATTTTGGCATCATTCAAACTTGTTTTGCGCATTCACATAGCAGACCAGGGCTTTTATGAGAGAAAGAAGTCATCGACGAAAAGCTCATCAGCTTCTCTAGATTTTTGATGGGGCCTGCTCCTGTAAGTACCCAAATTGTACCAGTCCATGAGTATTGATACTTGTCAACCACCTTCGGCTGAGAGTATACAGCACAACCTGCTTGAACCTTCAATCATGAGAAGTGAAAGATATGAGCAACAATAGATGACATTCACAGATGTCTGCCCACTCAGCTTTTGTTGCCCAACAGGCAGCAATCCTGTTGAGCCCATCTTTATAAGACCTGAAACCTGCAATTCCAAAAACTCCATGTGCATACATAACAATTGTTAACATGGAAAGCAATTAAGTAACCAACTTTCATAAGTTGTAGCATTCTTTTGAATCCTGCAATTAGTTCTTGCTGCCCAATCATTGAGAAGTGACAATAACCCTCAACATGATTGCAGGTATTGTGGACAATCCAACTACCCTACACAAGCCAATCTTAGCTTTTACAACATTCAAGCAAGTTGGGAGTATGAACCCAACATTCGTGAGCAATCCTTGCATCAAACATATATCAGTATCTCCACATGATGATGGACTTTGGACATCAATTACATTCGTTGCAAATCTTGTAGTGGTGGTTACTTATGCCCAAATATATGAGTTGCATCTGCTCATCAACAGAACGGGTAAGCTTGAATCCTAGCATAGAAAGCATTCCCAAATCAAAGGGCAACTTGCCAAAAAAATGTGCTGACCAAAATAGCTCAACTGTGTACGACTCCTGTAGACCATGAATTTTGGCAGCATACAAACTTGTAATGTCCATACACATGTACTTTAAGCATCCTAGAAACTTCACACATACATAGGAACAAGTAGAATCAATCTCAGGAAGATGCTTATTAGCAATCCAGATCTTTGAGTTGAACATAGAGAAGCCCTATGTTACAACCAAAATGAGATAGTGAACCACATTGTCATGTAACACATAGATTGATAGACCAAAATTGACAGCCAACCCTCACGCCTGGAGCCGACGTCTTCGAGTATGCAGCATAACCAGTGTCTGAGCGCTCATCTGCCAAAAGATTGTATGCTTGGTGTATTAAACCACATTGTTTCCTGCGAAGGACAATCATATTAACAATTGAATGCTTGACCATAAGTTTGTGCATCATTAAGGAACATAGCCTAGGGACAGCAGTCGACCCCCAAGTAGACTATGATGTGCCTAACAAGCAATTGTTTGGACCCCAACTTAAGCAACCGTATAATCTACTTCATGAGAGCAATACATCATTAGAGCAGTGTCCTGCATAGAAACCATTTTCCAACAAAGGCAATACACCAAGAATTTCATTGACCAAAAATGGTCCAACTATGTACAGCATACACCATGTCACATAGGAAGAAGTAGCACCATTCTTTAGAAGAAACCGATGAGCAATCAACAGCTTGCATCGAGCCAAGCCTGAGAGCGAGCATCATCTGAGGGGGCTATTTGTCATTCATCAATAGTCGTTACCTGCAGCAACAGCAAGCCCCCAAGACTAGGAGCCACAACAAACAAGACTTTGCACTTCATGGAACCAACAATCAGTACATCCTCATAGCCTCCATCTTCTTCAAGCAGGTGACACACAGGTCCTTCAAAGTTTCCACTCAGATACCTTGAACCGTGATTCCACAGCGACCATGTTGCCTTGTTGTCGGTATGTTGTATATGGCATGGTTGAATGCATATGGTAGTCAATCTAGAGTAAAGGTATCAGAAGCACAAGGCTCAAACCTAAACCCACAGCAGCAGCAAGTCTTCAGCAGACATAGCTTCATCCCTAGTCATGGGTCATAGGGGATGAAGGAGAATATCAATAGAGCTATGGAGGTCAAACTGAACATGATCCTGGCATCGACCACTAGCCCTCAGGAGATTCCTTCCTCTTCGAAGTTCATAGACATCTTTTCTTTTGCATCAGCAATCGCAATTTTGTTTCCTCCACTAGAGGCTCCATCATGTTCACCAGCGCATCACCTTTCTTGGTTGTAAGTAGCAGCGGCTGAGTTCCAATTGATTGGCAATGTCTCCAAGTGCATATCTTCAAGAGAAGACATAAAGTAGTCCTTCAGGGGTATGCCATGTTGCAACTTTAGAATCCCTTGTAACTTCATTACTCAGCAAGTTTTGTTACAAACCGCACAAATTCTTTGGCTAAGCCACAGAAGGCCCGAAATCACATGGTTTTCTCCAGATTTTACGAGCCGGCAATGGTGATGAGAACTAGTTAGATATGGCCACCTTGTGCTTTGTGCATTTGCCAGTTGCTTATAGTTTACCATACATGAAGGTTCGTATGTGAGTCTTTGAGGGAACAGATTGATTGCCGAGTGGTACAAGACACCTTTGACGATGGTCGGCAAAAAAGCCCCATGAGAAGCTTCAAATTCTCAAAACCTGCTGATGAAGAGATCATTTGCTTATGTTTGCAATAGCAGTTAGTGGCAATCTTCATATTACCTCTCGATAGCCATGTGCTAGTGTTCGACGAATTGATAATGCACCTCCATGATTGAGAATCCATGATTGATAATGCTAGAAAAAAAAAAAAACCTCCCAAAACTGGTCCGAGCTGCATGAGAAAGGCATAGTACACTCGCCATGTCTGTCTAACGAGTAGAAAGGAGAAACTCCAGTAACCTATGATTTCTTTAATGAGAGCCCAGCTTGCCAAAGTATGGGGAGGCCAAAGAGTTCTCCTCACCACCATAGAGGAAGGTCGCAGAAGCTTCAAAGCTTACCCCAAATATGAGCATACACTTGTGCAAGTAGTCAGAATGGTCAATAGCTCTACTTGTGAAGAATGAGGCACAGACCATCACGAGGAAGTGAATGAGGGGTTCAAAATCTTAATCAAAGAGCTTCAGCAGGTATAATCTGTCAGCTGAGGGAGTCGTAAACTCATGTATGCTGTTAGAAGAATGAGAGAGGGAGCCAGATAACCCAACCCCGAGCCTGGGAAGGCTTGAGGTTCATCAAGCTTCCATTGATGTCTGTGCAGCCGAGTCTTCCCAACAAAGACTTTTTCCGTAGGCCCTTCAAGTAGCGCACACTCGTCGGAGTCTTTGAGATGTAGAAGAAGAAAGACAGTTGAGCAAAGGAAGTTCCACACAGACCCACAGTAGAGGAATATCAGATGTCGGCCTAGCTTGGTAGATTTGTTTTCTCTGAAGAAGAGCACGACAAGGGAAAATGTCTGCACGCTCGCCAGCACTATTGCAAGATCCCGCAAGACTGTCAGTTGAGGTGTCGAGGTACGAAGGGAAAGCCGAAGAAGAATCTTAACCAAGATAGAGTGCAGAGGTGACCAACACGTCACACGGATGGACTCAGACGGAAATACCAATGCAATGTACAAGGCCATTGAATCTGGAGCATAACCCGCAGAGCCGAAGTGATTCCAACTTCAACTTCACATTAGGGGAAGAGAGGATGAGTTCCGCCGATCAGAGATGACAAGAGGTGGCTCCATCGAATGAATGAAAGAAGGTTTGGGGGTGCATGGCTTCATCCCCCAGGCCAAGGTGTGTTCAAGGGAAGCCTAGCAGCACCTCGACTGGCAGAGATGAATATGCGAAGGAGCACACACAGGGCTCCTCCCCGCCATAACTCTCAAGCTCGCGACACAAGAAAAAAGGGACAGAATAATCGTTCCTTCATTTACATCATACACTTGATGTGGGAGTTAATGCTCCACCAAATCGTCCTAACTGGCCTGACAACAAGAAGAGAGATGTTGCCCTCCAGCCCAAACACGTTCATAGCTTCAATATTACCTACTTGATCTTTAAAGTGAGCAAAGACCCACCTTCAGCCTCGCAATTGGTACTAAATTGTGATTTAGATTTCAGATTACTCATGGAAAATGGAAATATTGAGGGGAATAGAGGGAAGAGGCAAAGAGAGAATGAACCCCATCCCTCCATTCAAGGCCATCACTGAAATCAAGAAATGGAGGAGAGATGGAGAGTGATGCCTGAGTGAGTGTATGGGAGTCTGTGTGTATGTGAGAGAGAAAGAGAGAGAAAGAGAGACAAGGGGGTAAGGAGGTGTTTTTGTGCCACAAACAAACATGAACTAAAACTATCCTACTAAAACAAGGAAATGGGAGCAATTGGCCCAAAGGAAGGGTGAAAGTGCCATGCCAACACACATATCCTACGTAAATAAGCAGAAAAATTGCAAATCAATATCTTACCACATGCTCTTGAGCACTCCAAGTGATGAAAGGCCGTTCTCCCCGGCAACGGCGCCAAATTTGTTGTTGTAGTATGCCCTTGGGAGCCAAGACCCACACCACCTTGCATGGAAGCAAGAAGGAAGGCCCAAGAAAGACTCTCCTTTCATCCACCCCATCCTTCACCATGTTCAAGCCATTGGCCATCAGCCCGCAGCTATGCCACATGCTTGAAAATATGGAGCAATGGGAGTCAAGGGTCCTAGTCACATATGTAAAATACAAGACAATTGCAACACTCTACTTACACACAAAGGAAAATGCTAGAATGCACACACACCTCACTCTCACACTCTCCAAGACTAAATACATATATGCACAAAGCCTTAAGAGAAAGGAGAGTTCTTCCATTGAATGGATTTTACATGAGAGCACGACCAAAAGCCCCCCATTACAAGAAATAAGCCTCTATATATAGGCTAGACACATTCCCCCATGTGCTCTTTTTGACTAGTCAAAAAGGAGCACATGCTTTCTAACTAACATATCAAAAAGATCTTGGGAAATATTCTTCTAACAACCATATCTCCAAGCATACGTGCGTGGGAATTTTGACGTGGGTTTTCTCCTACTTTTGCAAAAAGAAAGGATTTATTTACAAGTCTCCAAACCATAGTGTTGGAGAATTTATCAAAAAGTGCTTAGGAGGGGGTTCTTATGTGAAACTCTAGGTAGATACAAAAAAAAAAGGGTTCCTATGCACAAATAAAGATATGTGCATATCCTATACTCAACAGGAGCTCATATAAATAAATACCTCAAGGGTTAAAACCAAGGGTTTCACCCAAAGTTTCAAGGCATGTTCCATGGGTAATTCAAGGGCTAGACCAAAGCAAACATACATCATATTCTAACCTTTAGAATCCATATGTTTAACCTTTTGAGCCCATGAATTATACAACACAAGCCTCTCCTTTTCTAACTCTCCTTGTGGGTAAAGTTTTTCATGTTGCTCCACATTTGGTCCAGTCTTTATTCTAGCTTGGTATGCTTTCAACCACATATCCAAATCATCCGGTTTTGGGTCGGCTAGAATTGATCCTAGTTTTTCTTATATTTGGATAGGCAGTGGAATGGAAACTTCTTCCCGAATCTCTAGTTCTTTAGGCTTCTTGTTGCTTTGTGTATGTTTCTTATCTTCCTGAGTTTTGTTTTTCATCCATTTTTCCTTGAGCTTTTCTCTTCTTTCTTTCCACTTTTGGCTTTTCATTGCTTGAGTACTCTCTGGAGGGTCTTTTGAATCTTCCACTATTTGAATTTTGGGGTTTAAGGTTCTACTATTTCCTTGTTCCAGATCCAATTTTTTTCCTTCTGGTTCCCTCGTTTGTGCTCATGTAATCGCCTTTAATGATATGGTGTATTCCTTATCACTTCCCAGTGCTTCTATCACCTCGATCACATTAATAGGTGCAGTGTCTTGAGCCTTGTTGGGATTTTTTGGGCAATCTCGAAAGAGATGTTCCTTTCCACAATCACTACAATATCCTTCCCAAGTCCTCAGAGGTGGTGGGTGGTAAGGACGAGTGCATTCTCTAATAAAATGGTCTCCTCCGCATCTATAACGCGGTCCTCTTGGCACAGGTGATCTAATGGGTGGTCTTACGGGTGGTTGTGCTTTAGGTGCGGTGTACATTAATGTCGCCACTTCTGGTCCATAGGTATAGTCATATCCTTCGTATCCATAGTGTTGCAGATAATACACTTGCTCGTACTGCATTATACTAGCTCCATAGGAATAGTACTCCCCTTGGGATTGCTCATATCCTGGGTTCGTTGACTCTACACTGGCTATTGGTGATGCTGGCACTATGGCTCTTTCTAAGTTTTCCTCTCGTTGGGTATACTTGACAGGTACCACATGTTGTGGGAGTGGTGGTTGTGGTCCTAATACTAGTTGAGGGTTTCCATATTGCACTTGGTCATATGGTCTAGGTGCTCGTGGTGGTGTTGGGTAGGGATTGTACCTAAGCAATTCTCTGCCTGGCTCTCTAGGTGGATATCCATATGGCCGATACTGAGGTGGTTGTAGAGGTCGTGTCTGCCTATTGAACGGGAAATTTTCTATGGTGTGATTGGTGTATTTTTGTTCTATGTGGCAATACAATGCGGTTCCTTGATGGGGTTGCCTATTGTAAGGGTATGTTTGAGGTATGCTTGCTCCTCCTCAAACACACATGTGAGTGGGGTGATCACCTCCACATGAGCTACATCTCCATAACATGGTTACTCTTAGGGCTGGGTGTTGATAATTTCTCAGTCCTTGGACTCCCAATTTCTTCGCTACTAGCTCTGCTAATTCTTCTACATTACTAGAATTGGATGTTACTGTGCTTCGAGTGTCTTCTGATTTAGTAGGGCTGGTTGTACTTTTGAGATCATCCACTAGGTTGTCCTCTAAGTCGATACATTCTTGCAGACATTCATTCAATGTCTGTAGTCTCTTCACATAGACTAAGGTTCTTAAAGTTCTGTTCGTTAATCCGTCTAAGAATAAGGAGATCATTTTTTGTTGCGTTGGCCTTTTTGCTATAGGGCATCTATCCACATACTGATTGAATCTTCGGGCAGTTGTTTTCATGGTTTCATTAGGGTTCTATTTAAAACTATGGATTAAAGACGACGAATTGTGTTTAATCCCTCTCTTAGTGAAATCTCCTATGAATTCTTGAAAGAATTGCTCCATATTTCCAAATTGATTGGGATCTAGAGGTTTGAACCACGTCAGAGCCGTTCTTGTGAGGGTGAGTCCAAAGGAATCATACTGCACAAAGAAATCCTCCACTTGTTCAGCTCTTAAAACTTGTTTAAATTCAGCAATGTGGTCGTAAGGTTCTCCCAATCCATCATAATGGTTCCTCATACATTTGGCTACCTGAATAGGTCTTAATCCTCTTACGGGCTCAGGCTGTCTGGGCATTACTGGGAATGCGGGGATGGCTGGTCTAATTGGGGGTATTCCAGGTTGCACTCCTAAGGGTGGTCTCCGTCTCATAGGTGGTCGGTGTTGGTTGCCTATTCCAGGGTGTGTCTGATTGTGTGCTTGCATTCCAGGCATTGTAAATTGTACATGTGTTCTATTTGGAGCACTCGGATGGCTTGTTTGTCCCGACATAGTATGTTCTGTCTCTTGCTGTGTCCCAAAAGGATTCTAAGAGGTAGTTGCCTGCTCTTGTTGGGGAAATACAGGCAAGCCCATATACTTCAATCGCGCTTTATCTAAGGCGTCGACAAGCCAATACCTTCTTTGGTTCTTGTCTAGGTATGTTACTCTAGACTCGTCTTCAGGATCTATTAACTCGTAAAATGTCATTGTGCTTTCTTCCCATCCTTGTGCAGGTGAGTGAGTTTGTAGCAGTAAATCTACTCCATGGATCAAATAGACCTCCAATAAGTAGTCATCTTGAGGTATTAAATCCCCTCTCAAGACTCGTGTCACCACTCACTTGCCTCTAGGAGTGGTTACTAACTCTCTAGGGTCTGGTCTTCCTGAATGTTCTTGTCCTTCCAATTCTCCTCTCTCATTGATCAATTCTGGGTGTTCTGTCACCACATAGACGTGACCCAACTTGTCCATATATACTCCTCCTTCATACTTGATAGCAGGTCTGGGCACGATTGTGGCATTGGTGGAGGTCACCATCCTAGCAACTGATCTATTTAACCCGTCTAAGAAGATTGGAATCTCCTCGGCATTGGTAGACACATATTGCAAGGAGGTGCGGTACTCCCCTTCTATCGTAAACATGAAGTTTCTTTGGGGAACATGACCTTGCATGTCTTTTGAAGCCATGGGTATCTCCTCCGAATCACTAGAGGTGTCGGAATAGGTAGAACGGTGACTGACCTGAGCGGTGCTCCCTACTGATGATATGACACTTCTTCGGCTACTCAGAACTCTTCCTGACCTCAAGTTCATTCACCCTCCTGGGGCTCTCTTGACCTCTAAAACTCTCCCTAAGTGGCTCCTCAAATGCCTCAATTTCACCTTTGAAAATGTTCAAAGTGTTTTGGACGATACCACTTTGGCGATACTGCACTAGGCGATACCAGGTTGTCGAGAATACGATACCACTTCCGGACACGATACGATACTAGTCTTTGTCATGATACGATACCAAGTATGCTCACAATACGATACTTTGGGAATTCACGATACGATACCAGAAGACTAGACGATACGATACTATGGGCAACAGGCGATATGATACCACCTGAAGTGACGATACAATACTACTGTAGGGCATGATATGATATTGGAAATTCTGACGATACGATACCAGTGCAGCTGGCGATATGATACCGCGAAACTGCATGATACGATACCAAACTTTTTCATGATACAATACCAAAAAGGTCGCGATACGATACTGGAAAGTGAGGTGATACGATACCGCTAGGTCAACGATACGATAGTGTGACTGAGACGATACGATACCAAAGTGGACCACGATACGATACCACTTGGCAAATCACGATCGCGATACCAACTAGGTGATACGATACCAAAAAATGGTATTGCGATACCATAGTTGGTAACCGGCGATATGATACTTCGGCAAGTATCGTGATACAAGGGAATTTTTGGTATCACGATACCAAAAACTCAACCGATTACGATACTGCAGCCAAATCACTTCCAAATTCAAAATTTTTTTCACCCCCTGGTTCTTCTCTCACCCCTCTTCCGTGGTAGACTTCTGTTTCACAAATAGAACTCCTCAAATCACTCTGTCCCACCTTGTGATACCGTCCGGGCCTTTAATCACGTGTGAGTGTAGTTTTTCAAAGTTTTTGAGATTAATATTTGCATGTAGCTTACCTTGAGGTGGTTATGCTTAGGCCTTGAGCTCACTAGGTAAGCGTGGGGCTCTATTTGCACGATACCAAACTCACGATACCAGTCGCTGCTCTCAGACGATACCACACTGGAAGTAAGTATCAAATAAACTTCTATTTTTGGCTTTTAAGTTCTTGGTGACTGAAGCCTACACTACACAAATTTGAAATTTTTTTTTTGGAATTTTTCTTGATAATTTTGACTTACTCCTACTCCACTTCTCTTCCTAGCCTAATCCTAACTCTTTCTCCTCTCTCTCTCTCTCCAAACCCTAAACCTTAAAACTCATTACGCACACCTCCGGGATGTGAAGTAACAAGTGTTGAAGCATCAGACTACTTGCCACTGAATGAATTCACTCCTACAAGTACGATTTCGTCACTCTAGAGCTACAACCATCATGAAGGCACCTTGGTCGAGTGTGTTCGCCGGCAACGGTGCAAAAAATGTGTGTACCTAAGTCACGAAGCCTTAGGGACTTGTGGCAAGGAGACTAAATCTCGTTTGCCACACAAGTGCATATAGTGGGGAATTGACACACGCTTATTTGTCAATCCGATGAACCGACCTAACCAAACGTATGAGGACGTGTGCACACGTGATGGAAAATGAAGTGGTTTAGCTAGCATGCATGAGAAATGACTAACCTACCTCTCCAACTCACTTAACTACTAAAAGTGCTTGTCGCGATACCACTTACAGTAGTTTTCACTAAATCGAGGATTTCTCCCAGTTTAGAACTCCGAATATGGCTAATACAAAGTTCATTTCAAAGCTCTCGACGAAAGCTTCTAATGGAGGTGGTTTCACTTGATTCTGACAACCGTGCTTCAAGTTATGATAGAAATAGTGAATGGTGGGAAACACACACACTCACTCCACAACTTGTGCTTGCTCACACACACACACTACAACAGCTCAAAAGTGTTAGGTAGTGGTAGAAAACAATCTTACACACACATTCCAAGCTTCACACACACATACAAAAGATCATGGAGAAGATGAAAATCTGCAGGAAAGAAGCAAATTCGAAATTCAAGAGCTCTCCTTCTTCACAATGGCAAAAAGTGTTTACAAAGAGTCACCAAGTGACTTATATACATGTGCCCTAAAAATGGTCCTTTCACACAAGTGACCGGCACTTTATTGACTAATCTCTATTCTCCTACTATTTTACAAGGAATATATTACAATGTCTTGGGATTATGCATCTAGAGGACTCCTCTTGTGCATTTACATAGCTTGAGGGAATTTCTGAAAATTTTGAAGAAGAAAAATATGTCTGATAATTTTGAAAAATTTGGGGCTCCTCTTTTGTGCCTCTTTGCTTTGCAACATAACCTTTAGTCGCTCTCGGAAGAAGAACAAAATCAAATAGTAACTATCTTGAATAGCCCCAAGTTATGGAGACATGATCAATAGGGCTTGGAACATTTTCTCATGCATAGGGGTAGTCACAACTGCTAAGTAGGTATCGGGCAACATGAAGATCTCATCCTAGCACATCATAGACATAAAGGTTAGGTTCTCAAGGCACATGATCTCGAGTTGTTCCTGGCAAACACCGACCTGCAGCAGCAAGGAGCCTAATGGAAAGAATATGAATGCATTGGTTTCTTGAGAATACTAGCACAAACGATCTGCACAGCCTGTTTAGTGAGGAGGCAACCTATCCCAATGTCCTCCTTCATACAAGGAGAAACCGCCATATTTAATAGGAACTCGGGCCTCCACTCTCACAATTATATGAACATAAATCAGATATAAACAATATGAACTAGCATGAATGGGAAAGCCACCAAAAGCAATGGTTTCACATTCAAATGCGAAGAAAACATCTCATAGTCATGGCCTCATACTAAGATGTTATGCTCACCAAAATTTTCCTTAATCAAACGTGAGATCAAATGAGCTCGGCTATGTTTTAAGTAGTTGTGGAGTATGCCAAAAAAGTCCTCAAGCATGAACATTACATGAATGTGAACACCCTCCATACTGGTCGGTCTCACAGTCCCCCATAAGCCCTGGGAGCACCCAAACATCAGCATGAAATAGAAACCAATGAGGCCACAACTTGGAGATTCAAAAAATGTCGTGGGGATAAAGAGAAGAGTGAAACACCGATATCGGTCTTGTATTTTTTCTAATAATGTTGTGCCTATGCTTAGCATCTATATCATGATCAGTTACCCAGCTTGTCATGTACATGGGCAGTTCACGTGAATGAAGCAATAGGTAGATATATAAGATCTGATGCCAAGCAAGATATCAGACAATCTACATGGAATTTCTTTGATTGAGGGAGACAAAGGAAGAAAATACTTTGAGAGTAACACAACAGAAAGAGGGGCAATTACAAAAAGACTACTCTCAATGTGCATGCAACTCTCCTTCTAACAGAGAGTAACAGAGAGTAGGCCAAGTGGAGTTCTTCAACCCGTTATGATGACAAAAGCTCATTTGAGTCCCCAAAACTTTAGAGAAATAGTAATGAAAATTGAAGTAGGTATGTGGACGAGTATCATGCTACCTCAGCCCGCATGCATGATCGACTCTTGGGAGGATGCACGAGAAGCAACAAAGAGTAAGCTTTCCCCTTTGTGAGAGTTATTAGCACAAGAACCAGCAGGCATGGGTTTTAAAAAAGGCATAGATAAGCATTTCTCTATCTGCACAAGAGTCTGTCCATTTGCAAACTTAGAATCATGTAATCTTGTGTCACTACAGAACTCAATGCGCTTTGCATAGTAGTCATAGTCCCGAGGTCTATATTTTTTCGCACACAGCCAAATAGGCATTCGAAACGTACACCAAAAATCCTGCCCCACAATACAAAAGCATGCAAAACCACAACTCAACTTCAGAAAACAAAGAGACCAAGGAAGCTTGGAAAGCTCCGTGTACCACGTCCCACGAAGAAGGTTATGGGGTATGGAAAAGTGAGCTACCAAAATAAAGCAAAGACCAGTACACGCTTTGCATCCATAACAAAAATGGAACGAGTTAAGTCTTAGGAAACTCAAAAACTATAAAAACCAAAAAAATTTAGTTCAGCTGATCATATGTGAGAACTGGTATCGTGAGTAGAGTAGTGATCGGTATCGTAGCAATGGTATTATGTCCAGTGAGCAAGGAAAAGTCCTAGTGAGCCCAAATCTTAGGCAAGGCATCATTGAAGGTAAGCTATACAAAATTTTGGCATCAAAAACAGATTAAGAACACACATGCACATGATTAAATGCTTTTTCGGTATCATGGGGAAGGACAGAGAGTTTTTTGTCGTATCGTCCGACCATTCTGGTATCGTATCATCCATAGTTCCGGTATCGTATGGTGTGAGTTGCTTGTATCCTATCGTGCAGTATTTTGGTATCGTATCATGCATGATTTTTGGTATCCTATTGTGAGTGGTCAGGTATCATATCATCCACTAACCTGGCATCGTATCGTCAAATGCAGAGGTATCGTATTGTATAACTTCTGGTATCATATTGTCCATAATTCCGGTATCATATCGTGTGAGTTGCTAGTATAGTATCGTGCTGGAACCAGTATCGTATTGTTTGTGTGGTATAGCCAAGAGTGATCTCGTCAAGAACCTATCAAGCCAATTGAGGGCAAAATTGGAAGTAGTTGAAGAGCCAATTGTGGGGAAGTTGGAAGCCAACATAAGCCTAGAAGGGTGAATGAACTTGAGATCAGGACAGGTGCTAAGTAGCTAGAGGAGTATCATCTCATCGGTAGGAAGTGCAACCCAAGCAAATCATCACTCTATCTATATGGACACCTCTAGTGATTCTGAAGATGAGATACACATGACCTTAGAAGACATGCATGGTTAGGTCCCTAGGGAGAACTTTATGTCAACGGTAGAGGGTGAATACCACACCTCTCTACAATATGTGTCCACCAATCCGCAAGGGATCCCTATTTACTTGGATGGATTAAATAGGTCTATTGCAAGGATGGTAAACTCTACTGAATCAGCAATAGTGCCCAGACCTGCAATCAAGTATGAAGGAGGAGTGTACATGGATAAATTAGGTCACATCTACGTGGTGACAGAAAACCCAGATCGGATCAGCGAGAGAGGAGAATTGGAAGGACAAGGAAACTCGGTGAGACCTGACCCTGAAGAATTAGTAACTACACCGAGAGGCAAGTCAGTGGTGACTTGAGTCTTGAGAGGGGATTTGATACCTCAAGATGATTACCTGTTAGACGTCTACTTAATCAATGGGTCAGACCTCCTGTTACAAATTGATTCACCCACACGAGGATAGGTAGAAAACCCAATGACTTTCTATGAGTTAAAAGATCCCGAAGATGAGTCTAGAGTCACATACCTAGACCAGAACCAAAGAAGATATTGATCGGTAGATGCAGTTGATAGAGCTCAATTGAAGTATATGGGGTTTCCTGTATTCCCTTCTCGAGAGTAGGCAACTACCTCCCACAACCCTTTTGGAACACATCAAGAGCCAAAGAATACAATATCAGGACAAACGATCCAATGAAGTGTTTCTAACCGAACTCATGTGCAATTCACAATGTCGGGAGTGCAATCACACAACCAAACCTACTCAGCAATAGGTAACATGAATCGGCCACTACTTAGGCCAAGGCCGCAACTAGGAGTATAGCTTGGAGTACCTCCATTTAGACCAGCAATTCTTGTGATGCCCAGACCACCAGAACCGATAAGAAGACTAAGACCAATTCAAGTGGCCAAATGTATGAGGAATCATTATGATGGAATGGGAGAACCCCATGATCACATAGCTGAGTTTAAACAAGTATTACAGGCCGAGCAAGTGGATGATTTCTTTGTGTAGTATGAATCCTTTGGACTTACCCTCACAGGAACGTCCTTGACTTGGTTCCAATCATTGGATCCAAATCAATTTGGAAATATTGAGCAATTTTTTCAAGAGTTCATTGGAGAATTCACTAAGAGAGGGATTAAACACAAATCTTCATCCCTAATCCATAGCTCCAAATAGAATCCAAATGAAACGGTGAAAACAACTGCCCGAAGATTTAATATATATGTCGATAGATGTCCAGCAACAGAAAGACCCTCCCAACAAAAATGATATCACTATTCTTGGACAGATTGAGTAATGGGATATTGAGAACCCTAGTTTATGTGAAACGGCTCTAGACATTGAGCGAGTGTCTTCAAGAATGCATTGACCTAGAGGACAACCTAGCTAAAGATCTCAAAAGTATACCAAGCCCTACTAAATCAGAAGACACTAGAAGTGTAGTGACATCTAACTCCAGTAATGTAGAGGAGTTAGCGGAACTGGTAGCCAAGAAGTTAGGAGTCCATAGACAGAGGAATTACCAGCACCCATCAAGGAGAATACCCATGTTGCGATGATGCAGCCTATGTGGTGGAGATCATCCATCTCACATGTATGCAAGAGGAGGAATAGGCATGCCCCAAGCTTATCCATACAATAGACAGCCATCCCAAGGACCCAACCTGTACTGTCATATAGAACAAAAATACACTAATTACACTATTGAAAATTTCCCATTCAATAGACAATCAAGACCCTTAAATCAACCCTCAGTATAGGCCTTATGGATACCCTCCTAGAGAGCCAGGAAGGGAGATTCCAAGATACAACCCCTATCGAGGCCCACAAGGAGTACGTAGACCATATGAACAAGGGCAATATGGACGACCTTAGCCAATGTTAGGATGGCAACTACCCCTTCCAGAGAGCATAGTGCCAGTTAAATACACTTAACCATAAGAAAACACGGAGTGAGCCATAGTACCAGCTGCACCATTAGCTAGTACAGAATCAACAAATCAGGGATACGAATAAACCCACGGAGAATACTATCCCTATGACACAATTTTGATGGAGTATGACCAAACTTATGACCAACCATACTATAGTTATGAGGGATATGACAACACCTACAGGCCAGAGTTTGCAACCCTAATGTACAACGCACCCAAGGCACCAACACCCATGAGGCCACCCATTAGGCCATATGTGCCCAAGGGGCCATGCTATAGATGTGGAGGAGACCACTTCATAAGAGAGTGCACTCTGCCATATAACCCACCACCCCCTAGGACTTGGGAAGGGTACTGCAATGAATGTGGAAAGGAACATCTATTTAGAGACTACCCAAAGAATCCCAATAAGACTCATGATACAACACAAATCAATGTGATTGAATTAATTGAATCGTCGGGTAGTGATAAAGAGTACACAGTATCATTAAAAGTTATCACACGAGCACAAGCCAAAGTACAAGAGAGAAAGAAAGTAGAATCTGAACGAGAAAAGAATAAAGACCTAGAACCCAAAATACAAGTAGTGGAAGATTCCGACGATCCACATGAGAGTATCCAAACGAAGAAGACTCAAAGTTGGAAGGATATAAGGGGAAAACTTAGAGACAAATGGATGAAAAACAAAAGTAAGGAGGACAAGAAGAACATGAGAGACAGTAAGAAACCTGAGAAACCAAAAATATGAGAAGAAACCCCACTTAAGCCTCATACACAAGAACTAAACAAGCCAGGATCAGTCTTAGCAGACCCAAGACTAGATGATTTGGACATGTGGCTGAAAGCTTACCAAGCCAGAATCACGACTGGACCAAACATTGAGCAGCATGAAAAGCTTTACCCACAAGGGGAGTTAGAGAAGGAGAGACTTGCTATATGCAAAAAGCTCATAGAGGTAGCTCAGGCCACTCTAGAAAACACTATCCCAGTCCTCCTAGAGACGAGAATATCTAAGAATCAATACAGGGAGTGTTTAAAAGAGATTGACCAGAAACCAAAAGAGGAAGATAGTAAGGAAGAACTACCTAGCACTCAAGACAAATCAATTTTAGTAATCCCTGAACTAGAAGCAGATTGGCCAAGAGAGTTGTGGGCTAGGATTCGGGAACACCGATGGAAAAAGAATGGAACTTCAAGACTACCCTTTGAGGAATTAGATGTGGGGGACGATCAACCAACTCCAAATTTGGAAGAAGTATATGAAGAGGTTTCCATGCTAGACCAAAATAAGGAGGAATCATAGAGCATTTCTACCCTACCAAACTACATGGGAGAATATGAGAAAGAATCCATAATCTTCCGTGCTCCCACAGTAAGAGGAAAGGAAAATGAGTCTTCAGGTAAGACCTCTCACAATCTAGCAGAACTCAAGAAGACCAAGTACAATGTCATTTGACTGTGGAAGAATTGCTACGTGCCAAGCCGCAAATATGGAAACAATTAGTGGGACAGTTGAAGTTAGAGCATGAGGAGAATAAAAAGGAAAATAAAGAAACTAAATCCCCTTCTACTATACAAATCCTTGTGGATAAAGTTGGAGAATTAAGTGAAGGAGACGAGGGCAACACATGTT
The DNA here is from genome assembly GCA_020310875.1 of Ceratopteris richardii. Taxonomy (NCBI): domain Eukaryota; kingdom Viridiplantae; phylum Streptophyta; class Polypodiopsida; order Polypodiales; family Pteridaceae; genus Ceratopteris; species Ceratopteris richardii. Next base: position 93,665,890 of record CM035426.1, read on the forward strand.
TACCCATCACATATAATGGATACATGACCAAATCCATTCTAGACACAGGGCCGGGTGTAGGCATAGCCACCAAAGAGATTTGGGAGAAATGGGGAAAGCCAGCCCTGCGACCAACATGTATGAAGCTTCAATTAGCAGATGGTCATGTAGAGAGACCCCTTGGAATACTAGAGAAAATTAATTAACCACCTGCAGAGTGGAGTTTGAGCGCACATTAGCTGTATGTCAATTCGAAAAAGGGAATAACTATGAAATGATATTAGGACGACCATTCATGATACAACTCAAGATAGTACAAGACTAGGGAAGAGACGCTTTATACCTACAACATCAAGGAACTACTACCAAGATAAATTTGCATACATTTGCATATAGGGATGTACCCCCACTACAATGGAATCCCATACACAAGGAAGAGGATGATTTGTCAATTCATAGTGCCGGTTCAAGTGACCAATCATGGATGCACAAAGATGGCCAATTATGGATGTGTAAGGAAGCAAAGAGAGAAGAGAAAAAAAACTCAAATATGGCCTATCGGACATCAAAAATTATTGACCCGTAGAGGACCCTAGGTATATGCCCCAAGTTTTTCCTGATGAAGCATTCAAACCACACGGTTGGATGGAGATTCTGGCCACACTGGATGTATGCATAAATGAAGAGCTGTTAACCATGAATGGATGCATGGACGAAGAAGGTTATGATGTAAGCTTTTACATGGTAGTCCTTCAGGAGGTAGATGCAGGAGGTGTTAGAAAAGGAATGGAAGGAAGAGTATGAAAGCATGGAGATGGAACTAGAGTTTTATTCACATGATTTGTATTTAGAATCAATCCAAGCCAATAACAAAGAAGGAACACCCAAGGTGTTAGCAATAGAAGCAGTTCAGATGAGACCAAACCATGAGGAGATGTTAGATATTGCCGAATCAACTCCAGACCTATTTGAAGTCCTAGAACACTTCAAAAGATATGAAGTATAGGAGAGGAAGATAGCCATTCAGATGCCTAAGAGAGAGGCAAGGGAAGGAGAAGCATATGACAACAAGGAACAAACGAAGAAAGTAATAGTGATGGTGGAAGATGGGGAAGAAAGATGCATGTACATAGGGAAAGATGTGTCACATGAGGAGGGAGAAGAACTAATAAGACTAATTCGAGAGTATCGGGATGTGTTTGCATGGACCTACAAGGACCTCAAAGGTGTAGAACCGTCCATTTTTTCTCACCGAATACCAATGACACTTGATGCAAAGCAACGCCCTTACACTTATAATGATGTCTATTCAACAAAAATTAAGGAAGAAATAGACAAGCTATTAGCAACCGGATTCATTTACGAAATAGAACACATTGAGTGGGTGTCACCATTAGTGGTTGTACCCAAAAAGAATGGGAAATTAAGAGTGTGTATTAACCTGAAGAAAGTAAATGCAGCTACAATCCGTGATAGCTACCCATTACCTATCATTGATCATCTCTTGGAAAGAGTTGCAGGTAAGGAAGTCTATAGCTTCCTAGATGGATTCTCGGGGTACAACCAAGTAGTAATCAATACAAAGGACCAACATAAGACTGCATTCACAACTGAATGGGGAGTATATGCTTTTAGGGTGATGCCTTTTGGACTCATGAATGCCCCTGCTACTTTCCAAAGGTTGATGTGTCACGTCAAAGAGTTCCTAAGGACGAGTATGGAAGTATACATAGATGACTTATGCACATACTCAAGTCGGAGACAGGAGCATATTCCAGAGTTGCGATGGATATTTGAAAAGTGTCAACAATATAGAGTATGTCTGAATCCTGAGAAATGCATCTTTATGGTGAGACAAGGAAAATTCCTAGGCCACATACTATCAAGGAACGGAATTTCCACTGATGAAGATAAGATCAAAGTAATTCTAGAACTCCCAAGACGGAAAAATGCTAAGGAAATGCAAGCTTTTATGGGTCATTGTGGATACTATCGTAGATTTATTCACATGTATGCCATAATCGCTAAACCATTATATGAACTGTTGACTCAATTTATGTGGACGAATGAATGCGAGAAAGCATTTAATGAATTAAAAAGACAACTCAACACAACACCTATTTTAAAAACACCCAACTGGAACAAGCCTTTTCATATCCATGTAGATGCCTCCAACTACGCAATAGGATGCCTTCTAGCTCAACCTGCAGATGAAGGAAAATTGGACCACCCTATTGCCTATGCGAGCAGGCAACTAAATCAAGCTGAAAGGAACTATACAACTACAAAACGAGAAGGTTGAGGAATGGTGTACGCAGTGAAGAAACTTAGACACTACCTTCTAGCCAACAAGTTCAAGTTCTTCATAGACCATCAGGCCTTAGTGTAGTTAGTCAATAAACCCTGTAACACGGGAAGGCTAGTAAGATGGTTTCTGTTACTAATGGAGTTCAACTTTGAAGTGATAGTAAAAAAAGGAAATACCCATGTAAGAGTTGATCATCTATCTAGGTTAACACATGGAGAGCCACCTAATGGAGTAGCATATGATTTACGAGACACTTACATATTCAATTTGGAAGTATGTCCTAAGTGGGCAAAGAAGTTAATTTCAATACTCACCCATGGACCACAACACTCAATTAACAAGGAGAGTAGGAAGGGAATTCTGCAATCGCATAACTTGCACATTGTAGGAGGAAGTGTGTACCATAAAGAACCTAACGGTGTATTGTCAAGATGTGTAGAAGAAGACGAATAGAAGAACTTGATTGAGCAAGCCCACGTAAACAGATGGAGAATGCACAACGGTACACATGGAACTCTAAGGGAACTAAAATGATTAGGATTTTATTGGCCAGATATGGCCAAGGATGTCCATGAGTATGTCGATAGTTGCTCGAAATGTCAAGAGAATACTCCTGAAGACCATACATCATTGCAATTCTCTACCATAGCACCAGACTGGAGTAGGACATTGGTGAAGTTCCTAAAAACAAGAGAGCATGAGGATGGCAGAAGTCTAGCTAGAAAGCGATCCCTAGAAGAAATGAGTAAGGATTATGTAATATTGGGGAGGCAATTATTCAAAAAAGGAAAAGACAATCAGCTACAGCTATGTGTGCATGAAGGGGAGTACTTACCTGTATTAGAAATGGCACATGCAGGTGTTACAGGAGGACAAGTCGAAAGAACTGTAAAAATAATTCTCTTTGCAAGCCTATGGTGGCCAACTCTACATATGGATGCAGACACCTATGTACGAAGTTGTGAGGTATGCCAAAGAGCTAAGTACCTTATTAGACGAGATGACATGTCTCTAAGACCCATGGCTTATGCGAGAGCCTTTTCCAAATGGGGTATTGATTTTATAGGACCAATTAACCCACCAACCAAAGGATCACACGCTGAGTACATAATAGTGGCAATCGATTATCTAACTAAATGGGTAGAAGCAAAAGCAACTAGAAAAAACGATGCTCAGACCACAGCCAAGTTTCTCTTTGAGCACATATTTACTCGCTTTGGACTACCTATAGAGATAGTATGTGATCAAGGAATGCACTGCATTAAGTTCCGATAAAGTTTTGTGTACGGTGTTGACAAAGATAGTCAATAATGGAAGGTCAGATTGGGACGAACAATTGCATCACGCAATTCGGGCCTTCCATGTGGCTTACAAAATAGCCATTGGAACTACTCTGTATGGACAAAAAGCACTCCTGCCAATTGATTTTTTGGTACCTACTTTACGAGTAGCACAACAATATGAGTGGATAGGACATGAGCTACCTAAGCAACTTGAGCAAATTGAGAAGTTACACGAAACAAGATTACAAGCAGTTGTGAGAATTTATGCCGCTAAAAGGAGACAAAAAGCATATTATGATGCGCACATCAGAGATAAGGTTTTGAAAGAAGGAGATTTAGTCATGGTGTATACATTGAAGCAGCATGCGAAGAAGCTTCAGAAATGCGGATACAGACCCTTACTGATTAATAGGATCTCAACTAGCGGAGCAGTGAATCTAGCCACATTAGATGGAGATATAGTTCTTAACTACATAAGTGGTTGCCGAGTAAAAAGATATATGGAGACATTGACAGATTAGATGTTAGCACGACTCGTAGGAGTGCAAAATCAAAAAAAAATAAGAAGAGAGAATTAGAGAAGAAGCATGCTAAGAAGCCCTAGAGTGTATCAAGAAACGAAAGGAGTGGATAAGGCAAAGGGATGAACGATATCTATAGGGAGAAGAACCCATTCCCATGGCCAATTACCAAGTCCTTGAAGCCAATAAAAAGAACCTTAGCATGTCCCAACCATATTTGAACCTAGGGATTGGAACCACAGAGTACCGATTGATAGATGCCCTAATCAACTCAGGAGTAGCCCTAAGCTGCATACGAATGACGTTAATTATGCATCTCCAAACAAGCAGAAGCCCAACTAAAGCACACATGATAGCAATTGGAGGTCAAGTCATAAAATGTGTTGGAGAAGCCTTGGTATCCCTTCACCTAGGAAATTCTTTGATGGAGCAAAGAGTTTTGGTATGTAAGGACGAAGACTTAGTAGAAAATATGGTCCTATGGCAAGATTGGATTATCGAGAACGAAGTGAACATTCATTTAGCACAAGGATACATATCAGCCAAAATAGGACATAAAGAAATCTTTAGCTTGTTAGAAAAAAGACCTTCTCATGTTCATGAAGTTATCAAGCTTAAAGAAAACACCCTAGAAAAGGAAATAGAAGATGCATCACGCAAGATCATACCCAAAGAACACCCTAAGTTAGAATTGCCTACAAATACGAACATGTTACTTGATGTTGTGCCATTTTCTCCCATGAGAGATGAATCTAAGAGAGAAAGTGAGAACAATGCTCCTAAAATTACCTACACCAAAGGAAAAACACCCACATGGAAGTCTACTACTAGAGCATCATATCCATGGAATACTCATCTACAATGGGCATGGAAAGATCGAATGGCTAAACTAGATGATTCAACTCAGAAGTAGACCAGTCATTCAGTGAAAACAAGGAGAGATAACCACTACTCACAACTGCAATCAGAATCACCAAGACTCCTTCATGTGTGGCTTCCAAAATCATTAGTAGGAGCCCAGATGACACAGCAGCATATGTGGATTCCAAAGAAGTCTAGACAGACTGCAAATCAAGAGCTAGACAAACTCAAGGAGACACCATGCCAACAAAGCAAATCAAGGAGGTCCAAGAGGAATCAGCACAAGCACCAAAGGAATGCAATGTCAACCAATAAGACTTCACAAAAGAAGGCAACAAGGACCAAAGAACGACCAAAATGACGGAAATTAATTAAAACACCAACTACAAAATGGATATGGAGACCCAAGAGCCAGCGAGGACAAGAACCACCGACCCAACCAGATTCCACTTGCACTCATGAAGAGTCCAATGCACCTAGAGCATGCATCATAGCCTACATTACAAGGCCATCCATTTAGCACATTACCTTCTCAACAAAACTAGTGGTGCACATTTCCATCATGGGAATAGGTCGTATATTCTACTTCCATAGGAATGAACTTACCATGTAAATAAATAAATGCTTTGGCTAGAACTAATTTTTGTTTTTCTTTTAGGATTAAAAATCAAGAGTGGTGTGGTAAGAGGCCTTACTTATTGAGATATCAAGCTCAACATGTGATGATCCAAGATGACACGTACCAGTTTTTTCGTTTCATTGACATGTATAGTGGTCACGCCGGTATATGTCAGAGATACTTCATTGAGCTTTATTAGATTTATCCACCGAGAGTGATGGCACATTTGTTCCTTGCTAGCTCACTCATTCGCGGACATTAGGCTTTTCCTTATGTACTGGTCTTTATATATTGCACTTGTTGTATTCTTGTTTTTAGGTCATTCTTGTACATTCCTTTTTATGTAATAGAAGAAGAAGAAGAAGAAGAAGATCATTCTTCCTTGCCTCAATCTGAGTGTGTGCTTCTCTTTGATTGTGAGAGTGTGTGTGTGAGCTCTCTTCCTTATCTCCTTCCTCATGACATGGTATCAGATCCAGCGTGGCTATAGAGAGCTCGTGGAGAAGGCAACGATGAAGAGTACACAGCAAGGCATGGAGAAAACGCGATTCACAAATGACCTCTGTTTGCTATGAAAATCATATCAACCTCCGTTTCAAGGCAAGGTGGGGCCCACAGAAAAACCAGGTCAGTTTCACAAACTGTAACTTGCGTTGTGCTTGGCAACACTTTCAAACGATTCCATGTACTATTGATACATGAAAACTGTGTTTTTCTGAGATCGAACTATCACATCATAGTGCAACAGTGTTCAAGGAGAAGTGCTGCTTGTAGTGTTTTGTAGTGTTGTGAATTGCTCTAGAAATGGCAAACGTAGATGGAATGAGTCAGCTTATGAGCAATAAGTTGGACAAGAACAACTTCCATGCCTGGAGATTCAGAATGATGAATTTTCTGACGAAAAAAAGGCTACTGGAAGTACATCGAAGGAGAGAATGAAAATGCTCCCGAGTTACCGAAAAGGAATCGGACTATAGATCAGGTAAGAGCATATGAGGAATGGAATCAAGGAGCATGAAAGGTAATGTACTGGCTATCTTTTAGCATATAGGATAGCATGATTGGACACATATAGGATGCAAAGACTCCAAAAGAGGCTTTGAACAGTTTGGTCACATTGTATGAGACTCTAGCTCAGTGATGAGTAGCACCTCCTTTAATGTCAATCCGGGAAGACATGAGGATGGTATGATGACCTCGAGCAAGTGAAGGCACAAGTGCGTGAGTGCGAAGCACACTGACATGCACACACATACACACACACGTGCACACAAAGCAAGACAAAGAGTGAGAAGCAATGGAGTTCTTTAGATTACTTTCAAAAAGCTCATACAAGTTCAAATCAATTACAAGCTAACCTCAAAAATGAGCTCTCTAGCTCTATTTATAGTTTTTGACTAGGTTTTGGCCTTGTCCAGACCTAGTGTCCGGCCTAGTTAGAAATTAGGTTCTCTACCCTATTTGGAGGTTCAAACGGAGTCTAAATAATGTGAAAACTGATAGATAGGTACTTCTAAAGCTCCTCAAGCTCAAGGACTTCTTGGCTTGCACAAAATGGAGCTAGAAAAATATGAAATGGTATTTACAATGGTTTTTAGTGATGAAAATCACTATTTTTGTAGGGATTTCTTCCAACATTTTGACATACATTTCCTGGAGCTCCCTACTTGCTCCTTCTTCTTGTGTGCCCAACTCTTTGATGCCTGAAAAATTTAAATGGCCTACTTGCCAGATCTTCTTTGACTACTATGTCTGCTTGTGCTTTCTCTTCGCTCCGACTCCCTTCGTAGGCTTCCTTGTCTTGTGAATTCTTCAGTTCCTTGACTACTGCCAACACCCCCCCTCTCTCGCGGCTGTCGTCTCTGACAGACCCTTGCCTAGCTATGCGTTGGACATAATATTGAACAACATCGAAAGCGAGGTGGTGTTCTTCTAATCGTAGCCCTTGTGCTAGGTCTGTTAACAATGCATCCCAATTCACTGGTCTTGGGACATCTGGATGTGGAACCCGCAATTGTTCTGAATGGATGGTTCTTTCCATAGCGAATAAGTGGAGGAGATGTGAGGGCCTGGGTACAAATATTTCTGAGTGATATTCCCAGAATCCTGTTACGAACATCTCCTCGAATGTTTGTTTAAAGCAAGCTGGGAGGTACTTGATTCTGGCGTGCCAAGCATATATTACCTCTATTGATGGGGTGGTGCTCATGTCGTATACCAGATGTTGGTTGCCTGTAAGGAAGCCAACTCCTGAGAAGTGGGGGTCTTTAATGTTCTTGAATGTCCTGAATGTGATCAGCATTAATTCAAAGATTTTCATGCACATTTGGGCCATCACATCGGGGGTATTCCGTAGTCGAATGCTCCAGTGACGGATGGTAGAAATCATATAATTGTGGAGGTGCTAGATAAACATAATTTAACCACTTTGCACAGCCTTTGATGTTCTTGACAGCAATGGTAAACTCGGGCCAGGTGCGTCTACGGAAGACTGGAACATAACAGGGATTATATTTAATAAAGAGTGGCATGTTAGTCCAAGTACGAACCATCTCTGGGTAGATCTCAAGAAGACGGTCCTCCAGGTGGGTTGATGAATGGATCCTTTTTTAGCACTTTCTGGGATATCATCGGGCCCAAATTGTGTGGCGAAAGTTGGAGGTTTGCCACATCGACGTTGGATCTCCGCGTTGTAATCTGCCAGGAGTACACAGTATGGCACATACTGATCGTCGTTGGTGCCGATCCATCTATGATGAGACATACTGCGGAAATATTCTGACTTTATGATGGTGTCTTCTAATTTGGCCATTGATTGGATTTGGATTGCCACTCGATCTTCATGGGTTGTCGTTGTTTTTTCTAGTGTCTGGAGCCATTCGGGTACTTCGACTTCCAAGGTGTCCATTCCTTCTGAGGTTTGCTGGCCTGGCATCGGCATAGGAACATATGGTTCCTCATACGTTTCGTCCACCTCAATGGGTACCACTTCATCTGGCTCTGGTTCTACAACTGGAGAGGGTTGTCTTTCATATACCAGTAACTTCTTCTGCAGTTCCGCCACCTGCTCTGTTAATGCCTTTACTTCCGCTGAAGTCGAGGTCGTTTCTATGACTTTGGGTTGTGCCTCCTGTTTCCTGAGCTGGCGACGTAGCTCATCCCGTTCCCTTTCCAAATCATCATGTGCTTCTAATAGATCAGCATAGCTTTCCAAGATTGTTTTCATTGTTTCTGAAGGAACTGCTTTGAATTGTTCTGGGTCGATTTCATGGGGAGAGCCTTCCATGGCAGCTTCCAAGTTTTCTTTGTTTTGCTTCTGCAGACGCTTATTTTCTTCAAGGGCTGTAGCCATGTGTTTTCTGAGTAGAGCCAAATTTCGCCGGACTCTCAGATTATCTGTTTGGTAGACCTCCAATAAGGCTTCGAGTTGTTTAACACATGGCTCTTGTGATGGTTGGGGTGTCTCCAGGAGGGTTTGATGAGCTTGCTCGAGTGTGGTGTAACGTTGATTGAGGTCTGCTTTTTCTTCTTCTATAATTGTAAGCCGTCTCTGTAGTTGTTGATGATTCGTAGTCAGTTGATGATGACGGTCTTCAAGAGCCTGATACTCACTCTGAAGTTGATACATGCTCTGTGAGAGGTTCCTGATACAACTTGACTCTGCACCCGCTGATGTAGCTCAGAAGAATATCACCTTCTAAGGTGGCTAGTTGTACTGCTCCACTCGTTGAGATCCTATTTATGAGCATAGGTCCATAGCCACGTTTCTCTAATTTTCTTGCATGTTGCTTCAAAGTGTAGACTAAAACTAGGTCCCCTGCTTTCAATCCTTTATCCTTCACATGAGCATCAAAATACGCCTTCTGCCTTTTCTTAGCTGCATATATTCCTGCTACAGCTCTTAGTCTTGTTTCACCTAATCGTTCGAGGTCAAAAACTCTTGAAAGAGAGTTCATGGCCCGTCCACTCATGCTCCTGTGCTATTCTCAATGTGGGAATCAAGAAGTCCCGAGGGAGCACCGCATTTTGGCCAAATACCATCTGAAAGGGTGTGGCTTGGAGTACCGTTTTATAGGCCACTCGGTATGCCCAAACAGCATGGTGTAGCTGTTTGTCCCAATCAGAGCGTTTATTATTCACCAATTCGGTAAGCACATTGCATAGAATCTTGTTTGTGCTTTTGGCTTGCCCATTAGCCTGTGGGTGATAGGGGGCAGACTTCTTGAGTACAACCAAGAACTCTTGGAGCAGATTTTCAATAACTTCATTCAAGAAGTGAGTGCCTCTATCACTTACCAGCTCTATAGGTAGCCCGTATCTTGTGAACACATTCTCAAATAGGAACTTAGCAGTTGTCTGAGCATCATTCTTTGTCGTAGCTTTTACCTCTACCCACTTTGTTAGATAGTCGGTGGCAACAATGATGTATTCAACATGTGAACCCTTAGTCGGGGGATTAATAGGAACTACAAAGTCTATTCCCCACTTAGAGAATGCACGTCCACCCATCATGGGTTTCAGTGGCATCTCATCCATGCGTATAGGGTACCGAATTCTCTAACAGACATCACACCGTTTCACATAGGTATGTGCATCCATGTGAAGGGTCAGCCACCAGAAGCCCGCAAATAGTATTGCCTTGATCACCCGATCTGGTCCAAAGTGTCCTCCTGCTACACCTTGGTGAGCTGCTTCCAAGATCTTGAGATATTCGCTCTCATGGACACATAGTCTCAGGTAACCATCTTTACCACGCTTGTATAGATTATCACCAATGAGTGAGTAATCTAGGGCTTCTTGTTCTAGACTTCTTTGTCTGGTCAGTGTCATATCTTGAGGGAATGTTCTCGTCCTCAGGAAATCTACTAATGGTTCACTCCAATCTCGCACTATGGACACTTGATAAAGAGTAGCATGCTCCACAGGTGGTTTAGTGCAACAAATTGGGCATTCTTTACACATCTTATGTACATCAGCTTCCATAGTACGCCAATGCACTTCGAGTCTCCTTAGTGTCTGTAGGGTTCGTTGTTTTGAGTAGTGTTGCTCTAATGCACCTACATGTGCTAATTGCAACCATTTAGCGTACTCATCCTCTTCCACACAACAAGCTAGGATCCCTTGATCTATTTGTTTGTACATGCTTCCTGTCATGATGTGGTACTTCTGGGCTTTTACTACCTCTCTACCTTGAGTGTTTATGACTGGGTGGTTAGGCCCGTATGTCAATACTGGCACTAATGGCTTAGCCCACTGAGGTACAACTTCCAAATTAAACAAGTAAGCATCAGGAAGGTCATCTGATACTCCTTGTGCGGCTTCTCCTGATGTAAGCCTAGAGAGGTGGTCTGCTCTCAAGTGAGTCTTCCCTTTCCTCACCACAACCTCAAAGTCGTATTCCATTAGCAAGAGAAACCATCTTACTAATCTACCAGTATTGCAAGGTTTGTTTACCAAGTACAACAGTGCTTGATGATCAGTAAAAAATTTAAACTTATTTGCAAGCAAATAGTGTCTAAACTTTTTAACTGCATATACCATGCCTAATCCCTCTCGTTCAGTGGTGGTATAATTCCGTTCAGCTGCATTCAACTGTCGACTAGCATAGGCAATTGGAAGATCCATATTACCTTCGCCCGTGGGTTGTGCGAGTACACACCCAATGGCATAATGGGATGCATCTACATGAACATGAAAAGGCTTATTCCAATCTGGTGTGGTCAAGATTGGTGTTGAACACAATCTTCTTTTGAGCTCATTGAAGGAGTTTTCACATTCATCAGTCCACTCAAAGTTGGTCAAAAGTCCATACAGAGGCTTGGCAATGATGGCGTACATGTGTATAAAGCATCGGTAATAGCCACAATGCCCCATGAAAGCTTGTACTTCCTTGACATTCTTTGGCCTAGGTAACTCGGCTATGGCTCTTACTTTCTCTTCATCGGTGGATATGCCATTCTTTGACACTATGTGTCCTAAAATCTTGCCTTGCCTGACCATGAAAACACACTTTTTTGGGTTCAAGCAGACTTGATACTCTCGACATTTGTCAAAGATTTGTCTGAGTTCAGGTATATGTGTCTGTCTAATGTTGGAATGAGCACAGAGATCATCCACATAAACCTCCAAATTCTTCCTCAGGAATTCTTTAAACACGTGGCACATCAATCTTTGGAAGGTTGCAGGGGCATTGGTCAGCCCGAATGGCATTACCCGAAAAGCGAATATGCCCCACTCTGTGGCAAAAGCTGTCTTATGCTGATCTTCTGGAGCTATGGCTACTTGATTGTAGCCCGAAAATCCATCAAGGAAGCTGTACACTTCCTTGCCTGCTACTCTTTCTAAGAGATGTTCTGTGATAGGAAGCGGATAGTTGTCTCGAATTGTGGCTGCATTGACCTTTTTCAAGTTAATGCACACACGTAGCTTTCCATTCTTCTTGGGCACCACTACAATGGGGGATACCCACTCAGTGTGCTCAATTTCATAGATGAATCCAGCTTCTACCAGATGATCTATCTCTTCTTTGATCTTAGCAGCATAATTATCATTGTATGTGTATGACTTTTGCTTGGAGGGTTTGGCATCTGAGGTCATGGGGATAGTGTGTGAGCATATGTCTGGATCAACACCCTTCAAATCCTTGTAACTCCAAGCGAATACATCTCTGTATTCTCTTAGCAAGGCTATTAATGCAAGCTCTTCTTCCTCTGTTAGGTCATGTCCTGTGTAAGTGCATCTCTCCTCTCCTTCTTCTAGGGCTACCACTATTTTTTTCGTGGTTTCTTTGTTATCATAGGCCTCTTTTGATTGTGCCTCTCGTTTAGGCATCCTTATCATGACTCTCCTATCGTCTATCTCATACTTTTTAAAGTTTTCCGGGACCTCAAACAAAGATTCTTCCTCTTCTGGTGTGACTTCTCTCTTCTTTCTTTTCTTTCCTTCATCATTATGGGTCACTTGTGTGGCAATCCTTACATCATTTGTTATCTCTCCGTGTCTCTGGGGTTGAAATTCTACTTCATAGAAGTATTCTTCATCTGATGCAAAAGGTGTTGGAGTCACTTGCATCCTTAAATGCATCAGGGCTAGGTTTGCATTCTTCTAGAACCACCTCTCCCATGATTGGCTCTATGGAGAAAACTGAAATGTCGTAGCCATCCTCATCACAGTGGGGTGTCCATTGTTCTTCGTTGATGGCTACATCCATGGTTGCTAGGATTTCTGCCCAGCCGTGGGGTTCAAATTCTTCATCAGGAAATACTACAGGTGCATAGGTTGGGTCTTGAATGGATCTATGTGTTTCTTTTGCACCTATCTTTCTGGCTTTGTCTCTCTTCTCCTCTTCTACTGCCACTTAACACATCCATAAGTGAGTGTCTTCAGGCATCCATGAGGATCCTGATCCTATGGAGTGCACTGACTCTGTATCATCTTTAGCTCTATGGATGGGATTCCATTGGATAGGAGGGACATCTCTATGAGAGTAATCTTTGAGATTAACCTTGGTCGTGACACCTAGGTGTTGCAAATACAAGGAATTGGTTCCCCAATCTTGTACCACTTGCAGCTGGCGCATAAATGGTCTTCCCAAAATCATCTCATAGGCATGGTTCTTGCTAAAATCACAGATAGCAAACGTGTGCTCAAACTCTACACCACATGTAGTGAGAGTTATTCCTTCTAGCAAACCTAAGGGTCTTTCTATGTGACCATCATCCATCTGCAATTTCATCCTCGTGGGCCTGAGTGCTGGCTTGCCCCAACGCTTCCATAGGGAAGTGGTAGCAATAGCAACTCCTGCACCTGAGTCTAGAATTGCCTTGGTTGTGTACCCCTGATGGGTAATGGGAAGATAGGTGTTTCCTTCTTCACCTTCACTCATATCTCCTATCTTGTCTAGAGGAATTTCTGGCACTGTTCTATGAGATCCTACCTGGGAACGGGGTTTCACTACTTTTGGCACTTGGTTAGCTACATGTTTCCATAATTCTAGCCTAACTTTGAGTAGCTCTTCTAAAGTGAGGTTGCACTGCACCTTAGTGTTTTTCACTACCTCCGTATTCCTAGGTATGATTGAGTCTTTGTTTCTTACCATGACCGTGGGTGCTCTCATACAAGTAGACTTGGCTTCCCATGGGCCTGTGAAATGGGGTAATTCCTGTAGAGAGTTAGACTCGAAGTCTAACCTCTCTCGATTTTGTGCACTCTCCAGCTCTCCATAAATGGAAGGAATATCTTGTGGGAATTGATCATGTGTGTCATCCACAAGTTCAATGGGAGGATGGACTTCACTTTCTTTAGCCCATTTGTCTTCTTGAATCTCTCATAGGAATTCTGGTTTGAACCTATTCATAGAAGAGGAGGTGTCTGGTTCAGTGGAATTGGGCACAAAAGCTTCCTGCTCCCTAACTTCTCTAGGAGTCCATCCAAGTGCAATTGTGTCTTAGCTGAGCCAAAGGAGTTGAAGAGACGACTGGCTTCAAACATGGTCTGAGCCAATGCGACCATTTTTGCGCAAAGCTTGGTTCTTTCTATCTCTAGGTCAGCTCTGGGGTAGCACTTGTCATGCTCCGTCACATTTGGCCCTTCTTGGATTCTGGCATGATATGCCTTAAGCATCATGTCTATGTCTTCAGGAGTGGGGTCAGCTAACACTGATCCTACTCTAGGGGTTGGTGGGATGGTCTTAGGTAGGTGGATAGATGGTGGGTTAGATGGTGATGGAAGTGAGGGTGGTGGTGGTATGTGAGAGTTTGTTTGAGAGGTGAGTTCAACAATTTTGGCTTTTGTTTCTCTTATGCTCTCTTCTAAGTCACTCATCTTTTTAGACCATTGTCTTTTCATTCTCTCTCGGCTATCCCTCCAGGCTCTCGACCGTTTCTTGGCTATGCTCTCGGTTTCACTAACCTCTACACTCTTCTCTTGACCTATTCCTGGGTTCTGTTGCAAAGCCTGGGCCCTAGTGACCACTTGCACTGGTGCAGTGGAAGTGACACTTCCTGTTGAGTCTACAACTAACCCAATAACGTTAATTGGAGTTATTTTTGGCATATTATTTGGATTCTTTGGGCACTCTCGTAAGAGATGCTCCTTCTCGCAATCTTGGCAAAAGCCTTGAATTGTCACTGACTGGGGTTGTGTAGGTGGAGGTAAGGGGCAATCACGAATGAGGTGATCTCCCTGACATCTGTAGCATGGTCCTCTAGGGAATGGGGGTCTTACCTGCCTAGGCTGGGGCCTAGAGTTAGGGTTTGTGTACATTACATTTGTGTACTCTGGCTCCCAACTAGGTTCACTTGGTTCTTCACTGTAGTAGGACTCACCATGTTCAGGAGATTGCATGTAGTAAGCCTGGGGACTATCAATATGTGTAGAATCAAAGCTATGGTCACTGGGATCACTTTCTGAAATCAATGGTGTTACTGGCACTATAGCCCTATTCAAATTCTCTTTTGCAACTGCATACTTTACAGGAATCACATTAGCGGGGGTTGGAGGTTGTTGAGCTAACACATGTTGTGGCCTTTGTTGGTTTTGGTAGGGTTGTTGATAGGATTGTTGCGGTCTACCATATTGTTGTGGAGGGTACTGGTTCTGGTATCTTCCCTGTTGTGGATAGGGCTGAGGGTAGGTTTGTCTAACCACTTGCTTATTGTATGGACAGTCTTGTGCTGTGTGATTTGTATATCTCCGTTCTATGGTGCAATATTGGCTACTAGGATTCACTTGGGGTTGAGCCATGATGGGACATACGTTCGCCATATGGTCACCACCGCAAGTATAGCATCTTTTCACAGGGGCAAATCTTGGGATCTGTTTGCTAGAGACACCTAATTTCTGAGCTACTTTTTCTGCTAATTCCTTGATGGATGTGGATTGTGTGGAAGAGAGGCTAGAAGCACTATCTGAATCTTTGTAGATTTTGTAGATCTCTAACTCTTCCCCTAGGTTATCCTCAATGTCGATGCACATGTGTACACACTCTTCTATGGTCCTAGGCTCCTTCAAATACACATAGGATCGCAACTTTGTACTTAGCAATCCATCCAAGAATAAAGCCACTTGTTTGGAAGGTGTGGGTAACTCAGGAACCGGGCATCTCTCAAGATACTGCCTAAATCTTCTTCCTGCAAGTCTCACCGTCTCTTGAGGGGTCTGCTTGAAGCTGTGTATCAATGAGGAAGTATTATGCCTTATGCCACTTTTAGAGAATTCGGTGATGAAAGCCTCTAAAAGTTGGTCTATGCTCCTAAACTGTCTCTCATTCAATGGTTGAAACCACGTAAGGGCTGTGTTCCTAAGTGTTAGACCAAAGGCATTATATTGTGTGAACAGGTCCTCAACTTGTTCAGCTCTCAAGACTTGCCTAAATTCGGCCACATGATCATATGGGTCTCCTGTGCCATCGAAGTAATTCTTCATGGACTTAACTAACTGAGTCGGTCTCAAAATCCTGGTGTGTTCCCTAGGTCTTGGCAGAGGGAAATCATCAGCATTCCTTTGCTTCCTTGGGGCTCTAAGTCCCTCAGGTTCCACTCTATTTGTTTCCGTTCTCGTTCTGTCTCTTCCCATTGGGTTGGCAAAGCTTACCTCCGGTCTATCTCTATGTCTGTCTCTTTGAGTTCCATGAACATGGGATGTTCCAGCTCCGGGGTGACCAAAGGACACATTCGATCTTGGTTGGGGGAAAATAAATTCACCTTTCCAAGTGTAAGCATGCCTAACATTTTCTGTAACCACAAAGACCCTCTCTGAAGCATGATCCAAGTAGGTCACTCTGCCTGGACTATCAGGATCTTTGAACTCATATATCATGATTGTTCCTTCCTCATTCGGCTGATCAGATCTATACCTCCAAAAGGCTTCATCAATCTCTCGGTTCAGGAGTAGATCTATGCTCTTATTGTCTTGGGGAATCCACTCTGGTGTGATAATCCTAGTGAGAACAGATTTGCCTCGGGGGGTTCTAGGTTCTACACCCATATTTCCTTGCTCCAGGTCACCTAAATCTGCTTCTGAGATCACATT
This sequence comes from Ceratopteris richardii, assembly GCA_020310875.1. Lineage (NCBI taxonomy): Eukaryota > Viridiplantae > Streptophyta > Polypodiopsida > Polypodiales > Pteridaceae > Ceratopteris > Ceratopteris richardii. The sequence continues at coordinate 93,682,492 of CM035426.1, forward strand.
CCCAAATTCATCTGTCCTATCCGGGTGACTGGTGACTGCATATATTGTCCCTTCCTTGTCTAGGTATGCTTCGTTTTCAAACTTGACAGCTGGGTGCTCTAGTCCAATGGATTGTTCAGGGTTTTTGATCTGGACCACAGATCTTCCTAGGCCGTCCTCATAGATGCTAGCACCTAATCGGTTGGTCCTAAGGTATTCGAGTTGCATCTTGTAAGGGCCCTCTACCCTATGTAAATATGGCACTCTAGAACTTCTTGTAGGTCTCTCCATACTGTGGGACATCTCAGACTCGCTAGTCTCAGAGCTAGGGTAGTACGAATGTTGTCTCAACTACTGGGCCCAAGACCTAGCAGTATGATTGACACTAGCCTCTGAAGATCTAAGACTTTGTCTATCTCTCCCTAGGTGTTGTCTTGATCTAAGGTTCATATGACCAAGTGAATGATCTCAAATTTTCCCAAGTACACTTTGCGTTGCTGAGTTCTTTTGTATTAGTCACTTTTTCTTTTTTAATTGCCCTTAGGGTGTCACTTCTTGTCCATTTAATCTTCGTCGCAAGGAACACTTGAATTTTATCGTACTTTGAGTGTGGTCGCTCAATTTTAAGTTCTTTTCCCTTAGGTTGTTTCGCAATTGTAATCTCCTAACACTTGCACTTGAGTGATTAGAGTTCTTGGACTTGGTTGTTCTTAACGTGTTCCTAATTAATCAAAACCTCTATCCGTACTTAGCCTATGCTAGGGATTGACAGAGGGTGTTGAGAATTTCCAACCTTAAGTTTCTTCCCTTGGTTGCCCTTGTATGCCCAGGAAGCGTGTTCCCAAGCTCGCACTTACTCTTGATTCGAGTACCCTTCGATGCTCTCAAAGTACCTGAAAAAGTCCCAAAGTTAGCTCAAGACTTAAATTTGATTGACAGACAGATCACTTTCCTGCATGTAATTCACTAGCCAAATTGCCTTTTGCCTTTATGAAAAACAGTCCCAAGGGAAACTTAGTTTTCCTACCCTGAGATATGGTCACTTCAAATTACCCTATCTAATAATCCTGACATTAATTCTATCATAACCAGTGCAGGTTTTGGTTGTACTCCCCATGAGCTTTCCAACAAAACAAAAATCACAGCAATTGGATTTCGTATGAGGAAGTTATGCCAGTTCAGGGTTTTGGGGCTAAAACAGGATTTAGAACAAATTAACACGCAAACAAGACTTCTCGAAATACTTTGTGTAACGGTCTCACAATGCAATGATGAACCCTAGTATTTGTTCCACAATTTGTCAAAAATAGACCACTCTTTTTTTGCCCTAAAAAATTAGCCAAATTTTCCCGTCAATCGCGTTCGCAAGCTATGTCAATCGCGATTGATAGGTCAGTTTTGATCGACGTGTCGGTCGTGATTGACAGGTCCGTCGTGGCTGTCAGTCACGATTGATGGGTCAATCGCGATTGACACGTGGCCTGGATTTTCAGTCGATCGTGGTCAAAGGGCCGTTGACTCTGTCAGTCACGATTGATGGGTCAATCGCGATTGATAGGTCCATCGCGAGGGTCTGTCCGTCGTGGTCAAGCAATCGTTGACTGGGTCGATCGAGATTGACAGGTCCGTCGGGGCTGTCAGTCACGATTGACCGGTCGATCGCGATTGATGGCTCGATCGCGATTGATGGCTCGATCGCGATTGACACGTGTCACGCGTAGGTTCTGTCAGTCGTGGTCAGTCGGTCGTTGACTCTGTCGGTCGCGATTGACAGAGCCGTCGGCATGTGTCCGTCGTGGTTTGTCGATCGCGATTGACAGGGCGATCGTGATTGACAGAAATCTGAGGAATTTTAAAATTTTAAACACACATTTGGGAAGCTCTAGGCCTGTAGATTATGGTTATGTACTTTGTTTAGCAAAAAGATCATTTTTTCTATCGGTCGCGATTGATAGAGGTCAATGCCTCGAAACCTGCACAGTCAAATTTTTTACCTGCTGGAGCTGGTGCAACTGCTGGGGATGCTGATTCCTGTAGAAAATCTCAAAAAACACAGAAAATCACAAACACACAAACGCTCTCTCGCTCTCTCTCACAAGTGAAATGAGGGCAATGGTATGGGTATGGTGATATGACCAAAAAACTGAAATTTTTCGTGATGATGGAGATGGAGGTGGGAGATGGTGATGATGATGATGGTGATGAAGATGGTGAAGAAAACAAAAGAAAATAGATGAAAGTGAAGGAAATACCTATAACTCCAATGCCTCAACTCTACGTCTTACCATCACACGCTCGTCCTCAAAGCTCGATCCCCAGCAAAGGCGCCAAAATTTGGTGTAGCTCAGTGATGAGTAGCACCTTCTTTAATGTCAATCCGGGAAGACGTGAGGATGGTATGATGACCTCGAGCAAGTGAAGGCACAAGTGCGTGAGTGCGAAGCACACTGACATGCACACACATACACACACACGTGCACACAAAGCAAGACAAAGAGTGAGAAGTAGGCTATGAGAGAGAGAAGCCAATTCTTGGTATTAAATGAAAACTTGTCTGCACAATTAATTCAAGCTCAACAGGCACTCTCAGCCAAGGAATCAAAAACCAAAGTAGCCAATGACAAATGCACCATGCTAGCGATGGAAAAATAGAAGCTCCAAGAGCAACTCAAAGAGCTACAAAGCAAATATGAAGCTGGTGAAGCAAAAAAAAGCAAGGATGAATGTCAGAAGCAAACTGCTTGAAACTCAAATCAAAGTATACATGGAGGAAGCAAACAATTTGACAAATAGAAATAAAGAACTTATGATGGCCATACTATGCAACCAGCCCATACAAGCACCAGAAACAACCACAAGCGGCACTAAGGTATTGGAAGATAAAATTGGAAAGTAGGAAGACCAGTTGAAACAAGAGCAAGCTATCAGAGAGGAATGGGAAAAGAGATATATGCATGAAAATAATGAACTTAGGAAAAAATGGAAGATGACAGAAAATAAACTTATTGAACAATGCAACAAAGATTTTAATCAAATGGTTGCCATAGGCGAAGAACTCCTGAAGAATAAGGAGACAATCACAAGAGCCACCAATGAGATTAAGGAAAAAGATGAAATTATTAAAAAGCTTAAGGCTCAAATACAACAACAGGTAACAACGGGGATACCAGTAGTTCCAAACTCCACAGGGGCTACTCAAAAGACTGAGAACTAAGCTGAAATGAGCGGGCACTACTGGTGTCCCAGCTTACGGAAGAATTTGAAGAACAGGTGGTCAAGGTAATGAAAGAGGCAAAGATTGAGAGCAAGATCCTAGAAAAGATTTTTAAGCCTTTCAATCTACCTTATGGACAACTGAAAGAAGAGACGCACCAATATATAAAGATGAAAACTAATAAAGAACCAGATAGTGATCTGCAACTCAACATGCAGACATTCACATATACACAAGAAGAATTTGATAAGGCAGATCCTATTTGGAGATGCAAGTTTTTGGAAAAGAATCCTACGTTACGAGTACACTGGGAACTGGCACTGTATGTGCTACAAAACAATACATCTTTTTTTGCAGTACCTAGAAGACACTCCTGGATGCAATTTCGGGAAGCACAGCACCAGGTTAGCTTAAATAATACATGGCTAAACTATCCGCTATTACCTAGTCCACCACGTAACTACTTATTGACAGAAGAATATATGGTGAAGACCATCGAGTTTTGGATCTGCAGATATGCCACAGTACCAGATTTAGCCATTAAAATGACAAAAAAAAAATTGATTATGCTACTTACAGTATTAAAGGTATTTCAACACGCACAATATACCTTTTTGAACTTCATAGGAATTAACCAAGGAGCAGATGCCCTAGTTTTTTAACTATGGAGCAGAAATTCGAACTTGCTTCTTTCTTGCTGATTTTCTCCTTCTCCATGATCTTTTGTGTGTGAATAATGCTTGGAATGTGTGTGTAGGACTGTTATCTAACCCTTTCCATCACTTTTGAACTACTGTAGTGTGTGTGTGAGCCATCACGAGTTGTCAAGCGAGTGTTTGTGGTTCCCGCCATTCACTATTTTGCACATAGCTTGAAGAACATTTGTCAGATTTGAGTGGAAATACCATCAATAGATGTGTCTTGTTGTGTCAGTTCGGAGCTGGGAGAAAATATCGAATTTGTGCTTATTGTTGTAAATGGTATCGCGACATACATTTTTGGAGAACTAGTGAGCTAAGAAGGTAGCTAAGTCTTTTCACATGCATTGTATCTCAGCCACTTCACTTTCCATCATGTGCGTACACATCCTCATACACTTGGCTCATGTGGTTCCTTGGATTGATAATTGAACATGTATCGATTCACCACTATATGCACTTGTGGGGTGATTAAGATTTAGTCTCATCAACACAAGTCCCTAAGGCTTCGTGACTTAGGTACATAACTACCAACAAAAAGCTTTTCTTTACCTTTCTTGGATGTATTTGATGAATTTGTTGGACTAAAATTTCCACGCAATCTTCCACTCCATGGATTTGAGTTGGAACTATTGCTTGATGATGCATCTGGTCCACTCAAAACTTGAGATTTTGCACTTGATTTTTCAAGATTTTCTTTGTCATTTGGTTCAAGATTCAGTCCTTCTTTGGCATCTGCATAGAAGCTTGACATTTCATCAAATACCACATCTTTGCTCACCTTCACATGTCGTGTGAGTGGGTTATAACATTTGTACCCCTTTTTCTCAAGGGAGTATCCAATGGAGACACATTTTTCTACCTTTGGATCAAGCTTCATCCTCAACTCATCTGGAACATGTACATATGCAATACAGCAAAAAACTTTCATATGTGATAAGTTTGGTTTTTTACCCGTAAACTTCTCTTCAGGTGTAACTTTATGTACAGCAGCAGTTGGAGTTCTATTTGTGATGTATACAATCGTATGCACAGCTTTTGCCCAATAACAATGAGGCATATTCTTTTCAGCCATCAAGGCTCTTGCTATTTCTGCAATATGTCTATTTTTGCATTCAGCAACACCATTATGTTGTGGTGTGTACCTGCATGAAAACTGACATCAAATTCCATGACTTTTAAGAAAATTGTTGAACTCATTTGACATGTATTCACCTCCTTCATCAGATCTCAATGGCGGAATATACTTCCTTGTCTGCTTTTCCACCATAGCTTTAAAATTTTGGAAGTGAGTGAATACCTCACTCTTCTCTTTCATGAAATATACCCGTGCTTTTCGTGTATGGTCATCAATGAAAGTAACATAAAACCTGCAACCACCTATAGATGTGGTCTTTGCAGGACTCCAAACATCTGTATGTAGTATTTTTAGCACATTCTCATTAACATGTTTGTCATGTGGAAACGGTGATCTTGATTGTTTACCAAATTGATATGCTGCACATACCTTTTGCATCTCTGAAACCTTGAAATTTGGTAGTCCATGAATGATCTCCTTTGACTGCATCAGTTTCAGCCTTTGCAGATTTGCATGTCCAATTCATTTGTGCCACATCTCTATATCAGCAATAACTCCTGCACCTTTTGCAAACATGGCTGCATTCATTTCAAGAATTTTCACATTTAAGGTGAACATCCTACCCACTTTGTTTCCTTTGGCAATCAATCGTCCATCCCGTTTGTATTCTTCTACATATAACCCATCAGCATTGAACCTGACTTGTAATCCCTAGTCAACCATTTGTCCAATAGAAATGAGATTCTTTGTTATATTTAGAACATGCAACACATCAACAAGATGTTTTACCTTTCCATCCTCCATGGACAATGTTATGTTTCCTGTATGCTTGATAGGGTGTGATGTGTTATTACTTGTTTCAACATATCCAATAACTGGAAATTTTTGCAAAGTACTAAACCATTCTGCATGACTCGTCATGTGTTTTGAAGCACCTGAATCAACATACCAAACATTATCATTCGATTTTGAAACACCATCAGACATTGTATTCATCATGTGATGTTGAACCATGAACAGCTTCTTAGAATCATCTGCACTTGTGGATGCATAGTTGTTTTGCTGCCTTCTATTATTTTGATGCTTCAACCTGCAATCACGTTCAAAGTGTCCAGGTTTACCTCAATTCCAGCATCCTTTACTGTCATTACCTGAATCATTTCTTTGGAAATTTCTGCGACCTCTTTGGCTCCCCCTTCCTCAAAACTGTCCTCTTCCTCCTACATGATTCTGTTGTTGACCTTGGTCTTGGTTACTATTTCTCTTCCACGTCTGAAACCTCTACCTCTGCCTCTTCCTCTGCCAGAGTAGAATACCTACTCAGAACTAGATTTTCCTTGGGAGTTTGGATCCTCACCAAGATTCTTTTCTTCAATAATGAGCATAGACACGAGATCAGCAAATTTGGAATATTTTCCCTGGTCCATATAGAAGTTTTGAACTACTTATATGTAGCTCCTAAACCACGAAGGCACACTTCCACCTTATCATCATCATCTACATTCACACCAGTAGATGCAAGTGACTCACATATTCTTTTGATTTTTAGGGTGTAGTCACTTACCGACATGCTCTTCTTTTCCAATGTATGCAGCTCGTTATTGAGTTGCAATTTTCGTGCCTTTGTATTAGTGTCATACAAAGTGACCAAACTATTCCAAGCCTCTTTCAGATTCTTGGTATCCTATATGTGTCCAATCATGATATCCAATATGCTAATAGATAGCCAATACATTACCTTTCGTGCTCCTTGATTCCATTCCTCATATGCTCTTAACTGGTCTGCAGTCCGATTTCTCTTTGGTAACTGCGGAGCATTTTTCGTTCTCTCCTTTGATGTACTTCCAGTATCCTTTTCCCATCAGGAAATTTGTCATTCTGAATCTCCAAGCATGGATGTTGTTCTTGACCAGCTTATCACTCATAAGCTGACTCATTCCATCTATGTTTGCCATTTTTCAGCAGCAATTCGCAACACTGCAAAACACTACAAGCAGCACTTCTACTTGAACACTGTCGCACTATGATGTGACAGTTCGATCTCAGAAAAACACAATTTTCGTGTATCAACAGTATATAGAATCGCTTGAAATTCTGGATATGGAATATATGAGTGTTGCCACCACAAGTTAGTTATAGTTTCCAAAACTGACCTGGTTTTTCTATGGGTCCCACCTTGCGGGCTCAAAACGGAGGTCAAGATGGCTCCAAGGTCCTTTGTGAATCGCGCTTTCTCCATGCCATCTCGCGTACTCTTCACCATCGGCCTTCTCCACGAGCTCTCTAAAGCCACACTTGCTCTGATACCATGTCACAAGGAAGGAGATAAGAAAGAGAGCTCACACTCACACTCTCACAATCAAAGAGAATCACACACTCAGATTGAGGCAAGGAAGAATGATCTTCTTCTTCTATTACATAAAAATGAATGTAGAAGAATGACCTAAAAAACAAGAATACAACAAGTGCAATATATAAAGATCAGTGCATAAGGAAAAACCTAATGTCCACAAATGAGTGAGCTGGCAAGGAACAAATGTGCCATCACTCTCGATAGATAAATCTATTAAATCTCAATGAAGTATCCCTGACATATACTGGCATGACCACTATACATGTTAGAGAAACGAAAAACTGATACGTGTCATCGTGGATCATCACATGTTGAGATTGATATCTCAACAATCATGTCATAAAGAGTTATCCAAAACTGACTGCAAAAGAGTCAAAGATGAAAGAGGTTGGAATAGTTGTTACAAAGACCTCTACCCCTAAAATAGAGTATGCTAATCTTGTTTAGAATGAATAATGGGCATTTACTATTGTATACACCTATGACCCATCTTCTCATGAGTAGTGTCTGTTTACACTAGACTCAAATGTTTGGTATTTTGATAGTGGTGCAACCAAACATATTACCTCCCAGCATAGTTTCTTCAGCTCACTTGATCTTGTTTTATCACATGCACTAACAACTCCTCACTACTACTGATGGTAATTCTTTCACATTTTCATATGTTTTGTATGTACCAAGGATCAAGAAAAATCTACTATCAATTTTTAGCATTAGCCAAGATTGGCTAATGTTGAAATTGATAATAGATGTACATCTATTAACAATTTGTTGATAATAGATGTAAATCTATTATCAATTTGTTGATAATAGATGTAAATCTATTATCAATTTGTTGATAATAGATGTACAGTTCATGCTCTCTCAAATGGCGATGTTATTAGTGTTTTTGGCATTTTATGTTATGGGATGTATAAGCTCATAGATTATGCAAAATATGTAAATGATTCGGCATGTGCAATTCAAGATTCTCAGGCTATCTCAAATGCAAAGCTTTGTCATGCATGCTTTGATCATCTGAATTTGCTAGTTTGCTACACTTGCAGAAATCTGAAATGGTGTCCTCTCAACAAAAACTTGAGGCACCTTGTAAACATGTTTTTGAAGGCTATATTTTGGGCAAAATGTAGTATTCATCTTTCCCAAAAGATGGTTCAATTCAAGCTACCCATAAATTATAGCTTGTTCATAATGATGTTTGTGGTCCTATGCAGACATGTTCTTTCAGGAACTACCTATACTTCATGACTTTTATTGATAATTTCTCTAGGCATGCATGGGTATATCCATTGAAACTAAAGCCCGAAGTGTTTATATGCTTCAAACTATTTATGGTTATGGCGGAAAATCTATCAGCACATAAATTGGGCACCCACCATTCTAATCGAGGGGGGAATATATGTCTTCTAATTTTAATGCATTTTTAGATGTGTGGGATAAAACATCAGTGTACAATGCCACATACACATCAAAAAAATGGATTTGCTGAAAGGAAGAATAGGTCTCATGGAGGTGGCATGGTATGTTCCAAAGTCAGGCTTTACCACATAGCTTCTAGCTTAAGGCTATTATGTGTGGCATATGTACTTAACAGGTGGCCTATCAAAGCATTGCAATCTATCACTCCATATGAGGCTTGGCACGGTTGTGGCCATCTGTTTCATCTACATATCTTTGGTTATCTAGCATATGCATTATTGTTTGAGCAACAATGGAGGAAATTGGATGATAAAGAAGTGAAATGTACTTTGGTTGGGTACAATTCTAAAAGCAAAGGCTATCATCTATATGATCCACATACTAAATGCATTTCTTTTAGTTGTGATTTTTCTTTTGTGGAAGATGCAATCAGCCATTACTTTCATGTACCAAGGAGACTTCAATTTGCTCTAGAGATGTGTATGACACTTTGCTTCCTCTTTTTATAGGTGGACAGTCAAGTGCTAGTCTAAATGAGGCAATTTCTTAGCCTTTATAAGTTCCACATGATGATGCAAATAATTCCATTTCTTATGCAGATTTACATGATGCAATTGTTGATGAGAGGGCTCATATAGAGAAGGCAAAAAATATGCCTAAATGGTTGGTGCAGAGTTAGAAAGATAGCAAATTAAATGCATCTCTGTCATATCCTACTCGTTTAAACTCTCATAGGGCTTCTTTTGCATTAGATTGCTATATGATGGCTGCCTCTAATCTTTGTGATGAGAATGAGTATGTGTCTTTTGATGAAGCACAACATTCAAAAAATTGTATGGCTGCTTTGAAATCAAAATGTGATGCTATTATGAAGAATGGTACGTGGTCTTTATGTGATTTCCCTCCAAGAAAAAAGGCCATTGGGACTACATGGGTATAGAAGTTCAAATGTAAGCATGATGGAACAGTTGATAGGTATAAGGCTATGCTTGTTGCAAAAGGTTATGCTCAAGAGAGAGGCATTGATTTTGATGAGACCATTGCACCCACTTGTCAAATGAACACTGTTCATGGCACATATGCACTTGCAACTCATCATGGTTTGAATATATATTAGTTGGACATTAAAATTGCACTTCTAAATGGTGACTTACATGAAGAAGTGTATGTATTTCAGCCCCGTGGTTTTATGCAAAAAGGCCATGGAAAAAATGTGTAGGTTGAAAAAGGCATTGCATGGTTTGAAGCAAGCACCACATGCTTGGTATGAAAAGATACATGCCTACTTGATTGCACATGGTTTTGAGAATAGTCCAACTAAAATAACCTTATATGTTAACATATCTATGATGTACTTCTAATCATTGTTGTGTATGTGGATGACATGTTGCTCATGTAAGAAAATAATAGCACAACAGAATAGACCAATAGACAGAGTTCAAAAAATAACATAGACAAAGATAGATGCAAACTAAGAGATAAAGAACTCAAATTCTCATATTGCCAAGCATAATGCAGTTAGAACGATGGTTTTGTCCGCCCATCGCTCCCAATGTGGAGCTTAGATTGTGATCTAGATAGACTCTAGATGAGGGGCTTACTTGTGCACAATGTTGTGTAAATCTCAACCTAGGCCATGCTTATATAGCTTTTACAAGGGGATTCAATATAGATAAATGTAGTCGAGAGATATAAAATAGTCGGTAAAATATACAATCCAACAATATCTCCATGACCAAAAGTCTTACCATCTTGTCCCTACGGGCCAGGGGGTAGGCCTCTCAGACCCCATAAAAGGGGGACCCCCTCTGCACTCCCCCCATTAAGGTCCTATGGGGAAACCACATGACACCATAGGGCCTTTATTTTCACCTTGAATGGCAACCCAATGGCCCAAAAGCTTATGCCCTACCTAACCTAATGGCTAGGCTCACAAAGATCATCTATAACCATCAACAGTCACACATAGACCTCATCTAACTTAGAATTTAGGGTTCCACAAATGTTCGGGCTCTCACAATGGCTTTTTCCTCATAATGGGGGCCTTATAACTTAGAGTAGCATGGATCATTTGTGGTCACTTGAGGGTGGAGTATTGATCATATCTAACACGCCCCTCAAAGTCCACCCTGCGTTGAACTACCTGCTTGGTCCAACCCCAAGATTTGGAAAGTATCAAAGAATCTCTCTCCCAAGAGCCTTGGTGAAGATGTCTATTCGATTTTCTTTAGCTCGACAATAGCTTATCTCTGTGACCCCCTCCTTAATCAACTCACACACACACACATATTGATACTAAATTTCTATGTGCTTGGTATGTGCATGGAAAACAAGATTCTTGGCAATGGTAATGCAACTTTGGCTGTATCTTCCAATATCCATTGGAGATGAAGTATCTTCAATAGATAATTTCGTGTTGACCTCCATAGGTGTAGAAATTCCTTGCAATCCTCCATGTCAAATGCCTTCAATATCTGTCTTGCATACTTTTGTTGAGAGATGAAAATCTTCCTCTTCTACATGCTTGGAAACATAGAAATGCAGATGCTCTTTGTTCTCTAGTTATAAGTACTTCTGATAATGTTATGACTCTCATTTAACATACTACCAAGGCATGCGAAGCATGGAACATATTGAGAAATCAATATTAAACTTGTAATCAGACACGAATTCAAAACTTGGAGAATCAGCTAGCAGCAAAAAGGTTTGCTGATGGGGAGACTATAGAGGTGTTTATCACTCACATAAAGAATCTACAAGATCAAATGGTGAGAGCAAGTGTACAAAAGTCAAGTGATGAGCTAGCTTAGTGTTGTCTTCAAATTTGTCCACCTAAGTTTGATGGTTTGGTAACTGCTCTTAATACTCAAATGAGACCTCAACCATTAAATTTTGAAGAATTCAGTGCCTTACTCATGGAGGAGAAGCTATGGCTCAAGGCTTCAATAAGATAGGAGCTAAGATTATGGATAGTAACAACAACATTGTTGGGGCTGGCATAAGGAAGAACAACCTGTATGAGTTGTGTGATGTTACAACCACTACAATTGTGGGCACAAGTAAGCTATGGCATGAGAGATTCAACCACATCAGATACCCTATACTAAAGGAGATGCAATGCAGGGGTATGGTTGCACACCTACCATTGATTGGAGAAATGAAGGAACCATGTGAAGCTTGCATGATGGGCAAGCAATAGAGGAAGGTATTTCCACAAGAAAGCATGAACAAGGACGGCTATCCTCTAGAGTTGGTGCATGCTGACTTTTGTGAAAAAATGCTTACTCAAACCTTTGGACGGATCTTCCTACATGTTACTTGTCGATGACTATATCACGAAGATGTTGGTGTACTTCCTTCGTGATAAGGCTCAAGCTTTTGGTTAGTTTAAAGAATGGCTTCAACTTGTTGAAAATGAAGCAGGGAAGAAGATGACGGTGTGGTGTTGAGTTCACATCAATAGAGTTTGAAGATTTTTGCAATAGTAAAGGAATCAAGTATCAACTCACATTGGCACATAGCCCTCAATAGAACGGTGTTGCTGAACGTCAAATCGAATCATCATGGAGATGGCAAGGTGCATGTTGAAAGGAAAGGGTTTGCCTAATCATTTTTGGGTAGAGGCTACCAACACTACTGTCTACAACTTGAATCGAAGCTACAACAAGGAACTTGATGGAAAGACTCCACAAGAAGCCTAGAGTGGAAAAAAGCCTTCTGTTTCCCATTTCAAAGTATTTGGAAGTGAATGCTATGTACATGTTCTAGATAGGGAGAGAAACAAGATTCAACCAAAAAGCATAATTTGCATCTTCTTAGGGTATAGTGAAGATAATAAGGCTTATAAGATTTATGAACCTAAGACTAAGAGGATCATGGTGAGTTGCGATGTGGTGTTTGAGGAGGAGCAGTCACATGCAGTGGAGGAGGAAAAGAGATCTTCCACTTTATCATCAGATAAAGGGGCAATCCACTATGAACCTAGCCCAAGAGTTATCCCTTCTACACAAGAGAAGGAAGCATCATCTTTAGATGATGAGTCTCAAAGTCAACAACCTATTGTCACACAAGTGGAAAAGCCATTGCCATGTTGGGTGAGGCAGATCTATGATTATGCAAACCCCATCCCACAGTCACTAGAATAGGTTGCAGATGCACCAAGGTGATCACAGAGAATAGAGGAACAGAGACGAGCAAGCACCCATATTGTAAACACAGCCCTGATGGTTGATCTCATTCAAGAACAAGCAAAGGAACCAACCAATGTGGAAGAGGCACTCCATTGGGAGCTAGTGGATCGACCCCCAAAGCATAAAGTCATTGGCACCAAGTGGGTCTGGAAGCTAAAGTACAAAGCTGATGGAACTTTGGAAAAGTACAAAGCAAGAATTGTTGCATAGGGATACTCATAAGTTGAAGGCATCGAATTTTGTGATTCATTTTCCCTGAGTGTAAGGATGACTACTATCTGAGTAGTACTAGTTGTGGCTGCACATAAGCATTGGCCATTCTATCACATGGATGTCAAATCAGCATTCCTAAATGGAGACCTCAAGGAGGAGGTATATGTGTCTCAGCCACTAGACTTTGAGGCTCCCCATTGAGAGAACAAGGTATGTAAGCTGAAGAAGGCACTATATGGGCTAAAACAAGCCCCATTGATCATGGTACAAGCAAATAGATAAGTATCTCTTGGATCTAGGTTTCAAAAGATGTGCTTCTAATGCTAATGTGTATGTTCTAAAGAGAGGAAGGAAGACAATTGTGCTTGTACTCTATGTAGATGACATTGTGATTACAGGAAATGATGATGCTCTTCTTTAACACACTCTTCCACAGGGTGTATTTCATACCATCAAGTTTACCTTCCATGAAGGTTGTTTTCATATCTGCAACATTGGGATGACGGACGTCACTGTTGCTCCTATTTGTGCTCCACTTACTCCTATTGACAAATCACCTTGATTCCTAGTTGTAGATGATGATGTACCACTTGAAATCTTCTCTCTTTTATCATTGAGACCTCTGCATTTTTGCTTTTGCACCACTCAGAGCCTCCTGAGCTTTGATACCATGTAAGAAAGTAACAACACGGTAGAATATAACAATAGATAGAGTTCAAAAAAAAACGTAGAAAAAGATAGATGGAGACTAAGAGATAGAGAACTCAAATTCTCATATTGCCAAGCATAATGCAGTTACAATTATGGTGTTTTCCACCCGTTCACTCCCAATGTGGAGCTTAGATGGAGATCTAGACAGACTCTAGATGAAGGGCTTACTAGTGCGCAATGTTGTGTAAAGCTCAACCTAGGCCACGCTTATATATCTTTTACAAGGGGAGTCGATATAGATAAATGAAGTCCAGAGATACAAAACATTTGATAAAATATACAATCTGGCAATATCTCCATGACTAGAAGTCCTACCATCTTGACCCTACAGGCCAGGGGGATAGGCAAGCTAGACCCTTGTTGGCAGTAGTCAGAGGCATAGAAGACGCAGAAGCATGTGAAGATAGAGCAAAACAAAGAAGCAGGGAGTCAGTCGAATCATTTTTTTCAAAAACTTACATTTTATAAATACTTTTCAAAACCTCCAACAGTGATTTTCATCACTCTTGTACCATATGTAACATAGAAAAACCCTTTCTGTAATTTATAGCTCCATTTTGTGCAAGCCGAGGAGTCCACGAGCTTGAGGAGTTTAGGTAGAATGAGCGTACCAATTTTGGTTATTTTTGGACACTGTTTACTCTTTCAAATAGCACCTAGAACCTATTGTTTTTTACTATGACAGTCACTAGATGTGAAACCGGTCAAAACTAGTCTAGAATCTATAAAAAGAGCTAGAGAGCTCATTTTTTAGGCTGGCTAGTGTGAGCTTAGAGCTATTTTGAGCTTGTAATTGAGATCTTGAGCAATAGAGTTGATTTCCTACCTTCCATTGTGTCTTGCTTGTCTCTTCGTTGTGTGTGTGTATGTGTGTGTGCATCTCTATGCTTCTCACCATCACTCTCACTTCATCTCACATTCACGATCTTCATATCACTCTCATCTCTTCCACGGATTGACATTAAGGAGGTGGAGCTTCTTAACGTGGTTCTCACCATTGTGCTAGAGCAACAACCCCATATAAGGGAGCAAGCCCCCCTCTGCACTCCGCCCATTCAGGTTCTATGGGGAAACCACATGATAACACATGGCCTTTATTTTCACCTTGAATGGAAACCTAATGATCCAAAAGTTTATGCCCTACCTAACTTAATGGCTAGGCTCACAAAGATCATGTATAACCATCAACATTTACACATAGACCTCATCTAACCTAGAAGTTAGGGTTCCACAAATGTCTGAGCTCTCACAATGGCTTCTCCTCATAATTGGGGCCTTACAACGTAGAGCAACATGGATCATTTGTGGTCACTTCAGGGTGGAATATTGAGCATATCTAATAGCTCATTGGTCCTAATCAAAATCATATTGCTGAATTTAAGACTGATTTGCATGCCTCTTTTGAGATGTCAAATTTGGGGCATTGCATCATTATTTTGGCATCCAACTTTTGCAAGTTGATTGGGGAATAGCTTTTTGTCAAACAAAATACAATGATACATTACTGTAGCATTTTGGCCTTGAAGATTGCAAACCTATTGCTACTCCTATATGGAAATAGGTTTAAGGTTGAGTCTTCATGATGTTCGAAATGCATTTGATGTTGTTCTCTATCAACAGGCTAGTGGATGTTTGATTTACTTATGCATAACTCGGCATGATATTCAATTTGTTGTTTCTCATATGAGCAGGTTTATGCATTGCCCAGGTGTCAAGCATTGGTAGGGATTTGAGGACATGTTTTGCTACTTGAGTGGTACCTGGCTACTTGGAATTTTTTATCCCAAGGGGGGATCATTATTACCAGATTTACATGCTTATTCTAACTGAGAATCGATTGGTTGCTATGACACGTATGTTCACCAATGATTTTTGCTTCATGGTTGGTAGCTTATGCATATCTTGGTTGGGCATGAAGTAGCCTACTATGGCCACTTCTAGTTGTGAAGTTGAATATAAGGAAAATTTCATAGCAAGATTTTTTAGTGTGTGTGGCTGAGACACATCTTAGTTCATTTGGGTGTTGGTCAGTCTTCTGCCACCACCATCTTCACTAATAGTCAGAGCGCATTGGCAATTGCAAGGAACAACACTGTGTTCCATCCTCACACAAAGCACATTGAGTGCACTATCATTATGTCAGGGAAAGGTTCTTTGCTGGAGAGAGTAGTTTGGCATATGTGCCCACACAAGATAACATTGCAGACCTTTTCACAAAGGCTCTACTTAGGGAGAAGTTTGAAGCTCTCAACAAAGCTTTGGGCATACTTCCTTTTGTGGATTGATCTCTTTCCATATATCTTAGCACTTCCTGATACTTGAGTGCCAAATCTTTGTTCACCATATCACTCCCAGGGATGATTTGTTGATATATTTTAGTATTGATGTGTGTGAACACATCTAGGGCCACTAGGGCACTTTTTTCCCTCTTGAGGATGTTTTTTTCCCTGGGCTTGTATATATGTCTATAACCTTAACGGGTTACTTATCTTTGTACATTCACTTGGTAGTTCCTTCCACATTGTGTTGTGC
Source organism: Ceratopteris richardii (assembly GCA_020310875.1). NCBI lineage: Eukaryota > Viridiplantae > Streptophyta > Polypodiopsida > Polypodiales > Pteridaceae > Ceratopteris > Ceratopteris richardii. Next base: position 93,698,879 of record CM035426.1, read on the forward strand.
TCCAAGCTTCCTCTTCTTCTTTGTGTTGTTCGTGTGCTTCCATAGACATCAAACTCCAACATATGCATCATTTTATCATGTTGCCTTATCCTCTACCCATTTCGTCAAGTAGTTTGTGCCCACAATGATGTACTCGGCATGTGAACTGCTTTTGATGGATTGGTGGATCAAGCAAAGTCAATATCCCATTTGGAAAATGCTTGCCTTCTCGTCATTGATTTAAGAGGCATGAAATCTTGCCTAAAAGGATACTTAGTTTCTTGGCATGGTGTACATCGCCTCACATGTTCTTTTGCAACCATGTGGAGTGTCCTCCATCAAATCCCAACAAATTAAATCATTTTGGATGTTTGCGCAAAAGCAAAGTGTCTCATAATCACTCTAGTATGGGTTTCTTCTAAAATCAATAAATATTTTGATTCTTGAGTGCACAAGCATAAGAAATTATCCTTTCCACATTTATCTAATTGCCCTCTCATTGTCTTGTAATATTGGCTCTCTTCCTCTAGGGCTTTCTTTCTCAGAGGTGTAATTCCTTTAGGGTATTCTTCATGTTCTAAGTAATTGAGAATTTTCCTACTCCAATTCATTGCCATGATAACGTGAAACAATGTGGAATAATCCATAGGCTGAATGAGATTACATCTTGCACAATATTTAATGTGTTCATGAACATCTTTCTCCATTGTAGGCCAAAAGAATCCTTCTATTTTGAGTTGCAATGTTCATACTTGTGAGTGATGATGACTTAGTAGACCTATGTGGACTTTTCCAACAAATTTTGGCCTTTCTTCATCATTGACACAACAAAGAAATACACCCTTTTTGGCTTCTCTTCATCATTGACACAACAAAGCAAGACACCTTACCTTGATTGTCTATAGAGACTTCATTCAATGTATGGAACTTGGTAGCGTCATGCACAAACTTAGCTACTTTAGGAATGATTTCATGGTGTGGTCCAAATGTGAGAATTGGTACTATCCTTTCTACCCACTTGGGGACTACCTCCAAATTAAATAGATGTGCATTTGGTAGATTGTATCCTAACCGACATGAGGTTCATCATTGGCTAGTGTGAATAAATGGTCTACATGAATATATATGTTCCCTTTCTTCACTACTACCTTGAATTCAAACTCCATAAGCAACAAAAACCATCATACTAACCTTTTCATAGCACATGGATTGTTTAGTAGATATAGCATAGCTTGATGATCTAGAAAAAATGTGAACTTTTTGGCCAAAAGATGGTGGTGGAGCTTCGTTACTTCGAAGACCATCCCTAAACTTGCACGTTCTATAATGCCCTGATTATGTTCCACAACATTCATCTATCCACTAGCATAAGCAATCAAGAAATCCATATTGCCTTCATGTGCAAGTTGTGTGAGAATACATCGCATCACATAACTTGACAAATCCACATGAACATGAAATGATCGGATCCAATTAAGTGCTTTTAGGATGGTAATTGTGCTCAACCTCTTCTTGATTTCAAGAATTGATCCTTCACTTTGTTTTGTCCACTAAAATTGTCCAAGCAATCCATAAAGTGGTTCAGAATCACTAGATACATATGAATAAAGGGTTAGTAATATTTATAGTATCCCATGAAGTATTGAACTTCATTGGCATTCTCAAGACGAGTTAGATCTAGAATCACTATGAGTTTTTCTTCATCCTTCGAGATTCCATTCTTGGACACAATAAGGCTTCATCAATATCAATTTCCATAACTCTTAAGCTATACTCTAAAATACAAAAAAAAAAAGTGAGTGAGAGGGCTCTATGGCTTCTTCTAAATGGTGGCCATGAAGACATCATATCCTTCAATGTTACAACACTCCACCACATATTGCTCATTTACTTCGGTATCTAGAGTAACCAAATTTTGCATGGATTCAAATGATTCAAACTTTGCATCATTGAAGTCTCTAGGCATGTATGTCGAATCTTGGAGTGGTCTAGTTTTTCCTTTTTTTCACCTCTCAACTTCTCTTATGAAAACTTTACACACCCATAAATAAATGTCTTCATGCATCCAAGAGGGATCCTCAAAATGCACATTATGTATAGAGTTTGTCTCTTCATCCTAGTGAAAGGCATTACACTAGTGGAGGGATATCCCAAAAGAGAAACTCTTTATGTTTATCACGGTAGTTACTCCTAAGAGTTGCAAGTATATGGAATCCGATCCCCCCTCTTGAACCACCTTTAATTGACACATGAAAAGCCTCCCTAAGATCCTCTCATAGGTTCTTTCCTTTCAAAACTGAAGGACAACAAATGTGTGCTCAAACTTCACTCCACATGGTGGGAGATCAGTTCCTTTCAATAGTTCAAGAGGATGTGCTACATTGCTATCAGCTAGTTGTAACTTCATGAACATGGGCCTCAATGCAGGTTGCCCTCATTTCTCCCATAACTCCGTTGTGGCAATTGCAAGTCCTACACTTGAGTATAATATGCCTCTAGTTGTGTAATCATTGCACCGAAAAAATGATGTTTCCCTTACCCCCTTTGCTAAAATATCCAATATTTTCAAGAGGGATTTATTTTACACATCTGGTAGCTTGGGTGGAAGCAATCTCTAAGTTAGCTTCTTCGTGTGGCTTCACCCTTCGAGCTAGCTTATCCCAACAATGAGGTTTGATTTTAAATCATTCATCTAGCATGAGTGCACTCTGAACCTTCATCTTTTTTAGTTCTTTCACTATGGATGGCTTAGGCTCGCCACCTCTAATATATCTTCATCTCGTCATAGATGCTCTCTTGTATTCCGTCTTAGCTTCATATTCTCCCATATAATTAAGAAGATTTCAAATATTCATGGCCTCTTCATCAAGAACATTCTAGTTCTGATAAACACTTCATGAGGAATCTCATCAATTCTATCCATAACTATTTCAAGAATAGGCAGATTGGCTTGATGCTCATTTTTTTCATCTTGTTTCATGAACTTTCGCAAAGTTTTTGACATCCCCATTAACATTATCAATGTTCAATAGTAGGTATCAAATTAAGAATGAGTACATGATCATATGTGAACACATGTGCATGCCCCACAACAAATACACACCATGAGCATGAACTCATAGAAAGTTCTGCTAGGTGAGTTTCTATCACTTGTAGAAGAGATGGACAATCTTAATCATTATGAAGCTTGCACAAGATGCAAGCTAACAAAACAAAAGGTTTTTGGCATCAACTAATTTTCGCATTGTGAAGGTTTTTGGCATCAACTAATTTTCACATTGTGGAAGTTTTTGGCATCAACTAGTTTTCACATTGTGGATTTAGATGTTTCTTGCCAATCGATAAACATCATCAAGACAATGCAGCCGAGGTTAGTTTCTAGGTTGAATCCTATTTCATGTTGCTTCCGACTTATGAGTCTCCATCAACGAACGTTGCATCTTGGGGTAATGATGACTACAACAATGTCTATATGATAAATAACCGTTGTTCAATGACATTGTAACTCCCCCCATCAGGTTTGGAAGTTTAATTTGTATATTTATGTGCATATATATGTATTTATACTTATATATATATATTTACTCTCTTTGAAGGAATGCATTCTGTAAAATATATATATTTCGAGGCATCGCCTTCTTTGCAATTTAGATCTGACATTGGTTCCTTAGTAGGATAGTGAGGGCTGTTTTGAGGAGAATTTTCTAATTAAGAATGAGTATTTTGTGCAATCTCTCTGAATTTGCTCTCGTGAATGCTTTCAGACTTTGCTTGTAGGGCAGCACCTTTGCAAGGTTTTCAATGGCAATTCATGGTACAAGAAGTGCCAGTTCTCTTATGCTAGTTTGTTCTACCTCTGCATAATTGTGAGTCAAGTGCTTCCCACGAATTTCCTTTTCTTTCCAATAAACAAAAGAACTTTGCCACCCAATTTACCCTCCTCACAAACACCTTAATGTTTATTTGGTGCCTGTCAGGGATACACAGTGGACAGCAATGTAGAATGAATCATTCATAGTGTTTTACTGTTTCTTCTGCCAGGGCTCTGTGAACTCACCCTAAATATCAACAGAATTTGTTGTGGATACATGGCCATATAAAAACTGTGAATGGCTTCATTACATTAGGAGGAACTTTTCCCACAAATCTCTAAGGAAAAACACAATGGAATCAATCAGAAGTTGAAGATATCCATTTAGGGCTATGAAACAGCCCCAAGAACAAGTCAGACATATCCGATTGTAACTGGCAATTTACTCATCTGCAGCCTTCGCTGAACGTGTTACATATTCCTTCCAAAACATCCACTGCATCCTCAATAACAATATTATACCATCCTGAAAATCTCCCGCTTCTCCAAGCTTCCCAAACATTACAACACCTGCAATAGGCATCATACATTATGAACACAGGCTTGCAAAAGCGACAGTCCAAATACGGGAACATACACAAAAGTGGCATCCCAAATAAGGGCATTTTGCTGACAGTCAGCCAGAACAATCCATTCACACTATTGCCATGCAAACAAACATCATCTCATTCTGGAAGATACATCATGCGAATGTTTATAATTGTACAGGGGGAAAGAAAATGGGAAAACAGCAGTTCAAATGCTGTTACACTCCATTAGAATCATGAATTTGTAATCACTTTCTTTTTACATTATACTTCATGCATCCATCTTCAAATTCCTTATTATTTTACACATAAGCTGCTACAGCATCTTGATTGAAAGCAATAACTACTTCATAGAATGCTGCTAAAGCAATTGGGGTTGCTATGCAGCAGTCTGTAGATTGAGAATCAAAGCCCCTGTTTACAAAGCAGACAATGTCCATACACAGGGTCATGTATCTTTGCTTAAAAACTGCGTTTAAGAGCTCAGTGTTAGTGAATATTTATGCAAACTCCATTTTACATCAATCATTCTCGTAAGTTGAAGAGTCCCTAGTGAGTTGTATCGTTGGCAGCCCCTCCCTCACTGCTATTAATCCCTCAAAGTAGGCCGTGTAAGAGTAGCAAATAGAGAAAAATCACCAATAAATATGAACCAAAGGGAGAGAAAATCCTGCTTCATTCAGGAAAGGTATGACATCAGGATCCTGTGCAGCCAAGTCCATGTAGAAGTCATACTCTGCTGCATAATCGTGTAGTGAAAGCTCTGCCTTCTGAGGTGTATGATAATGGTGCCTTGCTGTTGGATTCTTTCCAAAACCAAAGACACTTACTTCCTCACAAATCCCAACTGCAAGCAAAATCGCCTGCATACCAGAAGAATAATGGAAAAAAGTTCCTTCATGAGCATCACTCCACTCTTCTATAGGGCGTCCCATGTTCTCAACAAACCTCCTGAGCGAGTAGTATTTCACAATCCTCGCACAAAGAGTGTCTAACCTCGCATCTGTTACAATGATTGGTGCCACATGATTCGCACCACACATGACTACATCCATCAAATGCACTACTTGACAGGTGTACATAATTATGGGTACATTAGGCCCATAAGGATGGCAGTGGCAGTTAGGGCGACGTGCGCATGCGTGAAAGATGTTGCTGTTGACAAAGGACAAGGTAGTCTTAGACCCAACGTACTGCTCGAATGATTGGACACGTGCATTGTTTAAGCGCATGACCATGTCATGACTATCTATGAGAGATGCATAACTTTGGTTGAGCAGGATCCCACTATTTCCGACAACAGCACATGTCTTGTAAGGCTTCCCAATTTCCACGGTATTGCCAGGAATTTTAAGGTAATGCTTATCAACGGGATCCTTCACTAATCTGAGGAGCTGTGCCATAATATGAGGATCATAACGCTTGTTTTCAACCCAAGCACGAAGAGTACTCCGAAAATCGCTCCAGAAAGGTGCATAACGAGGGCTCTTGAGCTGAACAGGAAGCCTTGGATCTCCTGGATTCGACCTTCTCCTCTCATAGATCCTGTTGCTATAATGATCTTCATGTCGAAACATGTTGTGCCAAAATGGGAACCTGGATCGAGTTGGCTCAGGGTCCCAGGAGGCATGGGCTATTGCGTTAATCTGTGCCCGCTCTGCATTTTCCCCAAGATCAACCTTAGCAACATCCAGAAGCGTCTGTTTCAATCTGTTTCCATGGAAAATATGAAAAGGAGGGGAATAGGGGACCTTACGAGGCGTCAACAGAATTGACTGTTTCCGTGATGGGTACAACGTTGACACCGGAACAGTAGAAAACGCCAGTAATAGCAAGGTTAACGCACCAACAAGGCAGAGCCTGCGGCTGAGGGGAAACAAGGGCCACTGGAATCGGACAGGAAACAAGCTTTTAAATACGCCTCCTTCGAAACGATGACTGCTCCCCCTGCTGAAATCGACATCGGAGCTCGAATGCGTCTTAGCGGACGACGGCGGATGGTGTCTGTCATTTGATACGTGAGGCTTGACGAGTGACGAGAGATAGGATGAAGTACCGTCCGGAACGGGATATGGGAAGGAAGAATTCGAATTTCCTCCGCCATGGTCACCGCTGGAGCTCTGTACAAGGCGGGGAGGTTTTGAGGGAGTGACAGCAACATCCCCCATTGCCAGAATGGGGCAGAAAGGAAATGGCGTGAGGCAAGCCTCTGCGATTGCAAGAGAAAAACATCAGAGGGTGATGATCGGGGGCACGAAGGTGACAGGCGACCGAGCACTGCCGTGCCAAATATATGCATGCGCTGGTCGATGGTGCCTTTTGAAGAGCAAAATTGTGACACGCTTGGAGGAGTGTCGCTGCGGGTTGTCATGCTTTTCACAGAAAACTTCGGTGTCTCCACAGTCGCCCCGACGGCGGATCCGTCTTCAATGGCGCATCCGTCCTCAGGTATGCCCTACACTGCAAGAATATAGGCAGCCCTTCACAAGTAACAACTGCACCAATCAACGTACATTCACTAATGCATAACGAAGATTGAATATTGGATCGCTTCATGGTGCATGACATTTGGAGTCTGTCAATGTTAAACATGCAGCTGATTCATGGGAATCTTAGGGTGATTCATGGGAATCTTAGGGTGAGTTCACACAAGGAGGCACTCTTTTGCTGAGTCATATTCAGTGTCGTCCTTTGAATTCAGAATGGCACTCTTTTGCTGAGTCATACTGAGCGTCGTCCTCTGCAATTCACACAAAACAGTGGTATTTTTAAACATTATCATACATTTACATAAAATTATTGGTTGGTCAATAAAATGAACCGATAAAAATTTTGTGTCAAAGTGGTACAAAAATGTATCAATAGGGAAAGTCATCTCACTCTCTGATGGACCAGGAACATTTGAGTCTTTTTGGACCAGGAACATTAGAGTCTTTTTATAGACCAATAAAAGATATCCACTCGGCAGCACAAAGTGTGCCGCCAACATGTGTGAACTTAGTCTTACGTATCTTGAAATTTGATTTCCGATCTTTTTTTTTAGATTGAAATTCTGAAAACACAATGCACACACAACCACACCCATGGGAGTCTCTTTATACCTTCCATGCAAAGGTTAACATGAGACCTATTCACACATTTTGAACCCTAGACTTTAAGAGGTACCCTCACAAAGACTCCACTCATGGAGCTCCATAAGGTATTGTGCATACTACACTACCCACATTTCAATTTTTAGCAAAAGAGTTCTTTAATGGAAGAATTCAATACAATTTCCACTGCTTCATGGTACATAACACTTGGAGCCTATCAATTTTAATCCCCACTTTGTGGGATATGGGGGTCCCACCAATATTATGCCCATTCACCTCTATAGTTGTTCTTTCAAAATTAAAGCTCAGGGAGTAGACACTTGTCGAAACCTCCATTTAGAAAAAAAAACATTTGAGAAAAAAAAACATTTGAGAAAAAAAAAACACTTGGAGCCTATCAATCATGTAGCTGATTCATGGGGATCTTATGTATCCTGAAAGAACCCACTCTTTTTTTTTTCTTGAAATTTGAATTTTGATTTTTTTTTCTTTTTTTAATATTGAAATTTTGAAAACACAATGCACACACCCACATCCATGGGAATCTCTATATCCCCTCCACTCATGGAACTCCATAAGGTATTCTGCATACTACACTAACCACATTTCATTTTTTAGCTGAAGAGTTCCTTCAATGGAAGAATTCAATATACTTTCCACTGCTTGGTGGTCGTGAGAGGTTGACCAATTCAATGTCCAATAATTCGCATAGCCTTATACCTCACTACTTTGAAGATCCAAAGGCCCACATCTTCTCATGAGGTCCGCTTTCTGCATGTATGTCCATATTAGGTTACTACATGTCACGTCCATCCAAAAGTAACATGAATAACTTTACACGATCATGGTTATATGAGTAGAGATCCCACCTTCTCCTCAGCCCCACTTTCTTCCTATACCTCCATGTTGATATATTGATTGCATGGTGCACATCATGATCTAATATGCAAACAAAAGCAACGTAAAATAGCTTGATTTTTTAGTCATGGTTATGAGGAAATACTCCACAAAAACAAACATATGTCATCAAAAAAAAAACCCACACTATATTTACATTCGCTCTAAGTGCTCAATGATGTTTTTTTTAGTGGAGGTTCTATTGGCACCTATTCTCCTGGCTTTAACTCAAAGTACAATTATACAATTAAATGTGCATAGTATTTGCGAGACCTCCCTATCCCACAAAGCAGAGGTTGAGCAAAGTTAAAAAAGAGTTAAATCGACATAAGCCATTACATGTCCAACCTGAAGTTGAACATTGAATTTGTGCCGCAAAAGGCCAACACCAAACAAATCCGCCTAAGTGCTCCATGATGTTAAATCACCACTCACGTTAAGCTATAAAGCCACGTGCCGTTTGGAATTTTCTTATTATGTAAGTGCCGACGCAAAGTAGATGGTGTTTCAATCAAAGTTTGGTTTGGCTTGTTTTCCAATCTTAAAAGTAATAGATCGAAATATAGAGCATAGCTTTTGGAACAAAAAGCACTAGAGAACATAAGCATAGTATGTGCTCTCTCGTGGGCATAGTGAGATTCCAACGTCTCCGTGTCTCAACATTCATGCACATGCATGTCTATGAAGAAGTCTGCATCCTTCTCTCATTCTTTACTTAGTTTTTATTATAGCTTTGTTCGATCCTATGTACATATTGTAGAGAGTGCATATGTGAAAGCACAATCAAAGACATAACTCAAAAGATTGAGTAAACTATGACATCCAAAATTCACTCACTGACGATAGAGCATCAAGGGCTCACAAGTTTTTTTTTTTTAAGAGGAAGTTCAACCGAACAGTCTTCTTTCTTGCTTGAATTGATTCAAACAACAACTTGAATTGATTCAAACAACAATTGTACAAGTGAAGGGGCATAGTACCTATGGGAACCTTTGTATTTCACAAAGCAAAAGTTAAGATGATGCAAAGGTGATACAATGGTGATGACCCAAAGGTAGTAGGGATGCTAGGTTTGAAAGCTAGCCTAAGGCACAATACATGTCAATTGCTCCTACCAAGTGATGAACCCCCACTCTCGCCTCAAGAGGAAAGAGCTCAAGCAAGCTGAACATCAAGCATTGACAAGTCTCACAAGTTACAAAGTGTGTACCAAAATAGCTCAAAGGAAGTGAAGCCCTCCTTTTATAGATTTTTTTTTAAATTTCCAACAATTGCACTGTAGTTTTACCCCCATTTTGAAGCCATTCATGTAGTCAGAATCATCATCAAAATGATGGATTGTGAGCTAAAATTTCGACATTAATTTCAGCTTTTGTTGAAGTAAAAATTTTGTCACATTCTAGTTCTTTTGTGAAATTACGGGTAGCAATGACTTGTTTGGCATGCTTTAAGTTGAAGATAAGTTTGATGGGACTAATTATCCAATGCAGTCTTACATGATGATACATGTTCTTGTTGCAAAACAACTATGGAACATAGTGGCAAATATAAATCGAAGACCTGCAAGTTCTTCTACTTCATAGTCTACAATCATAGATGGAGCTTCTTCTTCCAGTACACTGGTTACTCATTCTTTACCTACACAAGAGCAACTTAGATGGGATGGAAAAGATGCTCAAGCTCATGCATTGATTGCGCTTTCTATGAAGCATCATATAGTTCCACACATTCGGTCATGTTCTACATCATGACAGGCATGGGCCACTCTTGCTTCTTTGTATGTCGTACATAATGAAGCACATGTTGCATACTTGATAAAGCAACTTGAGGATATATGTATGGCTGAAAATGAGTCTGTAGATGTGTATGTGACATGCATCAAAGACTTGAAAAGAGCAATTGACAAGCATGGATGAGATTAATCCGGATGCATCACTCATCTGTACATTGTTGAAAGGATTACCAAAATCTTTTCAAAGCTTTTTCACTACACTCCATTTGGTTGCAAAAGGGAATCCCAATATGGAGTGGTATGATTGAGGGAACGCAAGCACTTGCTATCTCATATAAAGGGAAAAGCAAGTATGGCTCAACTTTGGGTTCATCAAAACCAAGGCCTCAGCCTTCCTCTTCTACTCATTCCTCTAATGATGCTGACTTGCAAAAGAAGAAGAGATGCAAATATTGCCAAAAGGTTGTTCATACTATTGATGAGTGTAGAGAGCTTGCTAAGTGCGATGAAAAGAAGAAGGAGTCTAGCATGTCTATTGCTGAAAATTCTTCAAATGCAAAGAATGATGAAGGCAACATGGCTTTTGGACATGTGTTGATGTCATTATGATGCATCATTGCATTCTAAATGTATGGTTGCAAATGAGGCTGATTCTAATTGGTTCTTTGATAGTGGTGCTTCAAAGCTCATAACTTCCTGCAAAAGGTTGTTTGCATCTTTGAAAGATGCACCCAAAGGAGGACATGTGGTGTGTGCAAACAATGCCTCTTATACTATAATTGAAGTAGGAGAAATTGAGCTTACGACTACAAATGGAGGTGTGATTCTCTTGAAAAATGCATTGTATGTACTCGGTATAAAGAAGAACTTAATTTCAATTCCTTTGATTTCCAAAGTTGGACTCCATGTATACTTTGTTGATGATAACTGTGTAGTTCATGATTTCGACAATGGTGATATTATCATGATGTCCAATACATTATGTAATGGTTTGTATCGCTTGGATACATACAAGAGGGCTACCTCAAATGCCTTGGTTGTTCATACTTCCTCCAAGGGTGAAATGGAGCTTTGGCATGCTCGTTTTGGTCACTTGAACTTTAGTAGTTTGTTTTACTTGGAAAAGAAGGACATGGCTATTGGTTTGCCAACACTTGAATCCATTGAAAAGCATGCATGTGAAGGTTGCATTCTTGTAAAAATGCATCATGCTTCTGTTCCAAAAGATATTCATACACAAACTACAAGAATATTGCAACTTGTTCATAGTGATGTGTGTAATCCCATCAAGACTCCATCTTTTAAGAAGCATGCATATTTTGTTACTTTCATTGATGATGCCAATCGCCATACATGGGTGTATCCTATGAAAGCAAAGAATGAGATATTTTCCTTCTTCAAAGCATTTTTAGCTATGGCTAAAAATTTTTCTTCAAACAAGTGTTTGGCTATATGCATAGATTGTGGTGGTGAATACATGTCACATGAGTTTAATGCTTTTCTTTGTGAAAGAGGAATTTCATACCAATGTATGGTACCATATACACCTCAGCAAAATGGTGTTGTGGAGCATAAAAATAGAACACTCCTTGAAATGGCACAATGTATGGTTAGAGGAAAGCGCCTTCCTGACAAGTTTGGGATGGAAGCAGTCATGTGTGCAAACAATGTGTTGAATCACTTCCATACGAAATCATTGAGATTCATCACTCCTTACGAGGCTTGGAATTGACATAACCTATGGTTAGTCATATGCACATGCTTGGTTGATTGGCATATGTTCTTGTGCCATCACAACAACGTCACAAACTTGATGACAAGGCAAAGAAATGTATCTTTTTTTGTTATAGTGTTGATACTAAGGGATATCATTTGTAACATCCATTGATGAACACAAATATTGTGAGTCGAGATGTGGTATTTGCTAAAAATTTTAATTTTCCCTCTACTTGAATGCAAACAACAGCCAACAATTAGCTCACAAGACTGTTGATATATTTAGGTAGTGATGTGTGTGAACACTCTAGGACCGTCGGGGCACTTTTTTCCCTCTTTAGGAGGTTTTTTTCCCCCGGCTTGTATATACGCCTATTGCCCTAATGGGCTACTTATCTTTGTACATTCTCTAGTAATACATTCAGTATTGTGTGTTTGTGCTCCAAGCTTCTTCTTCTTCCTTGTGCTGTTCGCGTGCTTCCGCAGACGTCTATCTCCAACAATTGGTATCAGAGCAGGTCGTCGCTTCTTCTAGGGTGCCGTCGACACTCCTCTGTTTGCAGTCTCAGATTCGCACGAAATTTGGTGAGCATACTCAGGGTGTTTTCGAGATCAAAACAGCTTTGCTGTGTGGTGCCGAAATCGCGATCTGAGCTCGTTTCGACCTCCGAACGCACTATCACAGCGCTTGTGCAGGCTATTTCGTCCTTTTGTGCCAAATGTATATACCAATTTCTGTTCGCCAATTTAAGCGTCTCGAATTCTGCTACAGGTCTAGCAGAACTCGTCTGGGCAGTTCCGTTCAACTTTTTGAGATACAGTCAATTTTCTGCATCAAGGTATTTTAGTCACCGGCCATGGCTGAAAGCAGTGATGTATTCCGTATGTTGGCTGTTGAGGATAAGTTGGATGGTACCAACTACCCATTATGGGCTTATATGATGCGACATGTACTGGTTGCAAAAGGATTGTGGAACATTGTTCAGGGTGTTGAAAGACGTCCTGTTACACCTGTAACGACAGGTACTGCAAATACAGGTGCTGGAGCTGATGAAGATGGTGTCGAAGATGATATTCCGCAGATTCCTGTTCGTGCTGCTGTTTCTGTTGCACCTACTGCAGAGCAGATTCACTGGGATGGTAGAGATGCCTAGGCACATGCATTGATAGCTTTGTCTGTCAAACGTCCCATTATTCCTCACATTCGCTCTTGTAGAATAGCAAAGGATGCTTGGGATACACTTACCACTTTGTACCAGGCTAGGAATGAGGCTCGTGTTGCTTACCTCCGAAAACAGTTGGAGAGTGAGCACATGAATGAAGGTGATTCTATGGACAATTTTCTCACAAAGATCAAAGACCTGAAGGAACAATTGATTTCTGCTGATGAGGTTATACCAGATAGCTCACTTTGTGCAGACCGTTCTGAATGGTCTTCCTGATTCATATCAGAGTTTTGCCTCTACTCTTCGGTTGATGATGAAAGGCAATCCGAATGCCTTGTCATTTGAGGAATTAGTGTCTCTTCTATTGCAGGAAGATCAGTCCAGGCAGAACAGGTCCATTATGCGTGTTGCAGATCAAGCTTTCTTGGCTAGTCAAAAGGGCAAAGGAAAATGGAGCTCTTCTACTAGTAAGCAGAAATCTGCAAATGCTGCACAATCGAAGAACCAGGATAAAGATGAGAAGAAATTAGAAAAGCAAAAATTGTTTTGCAAGTACTGTAAAGGAAATGATCATATCATAAAGAACTGTCCAAAACTGGCTGCTAATAAAGAAGAAAGAGGCTGGAATGGTTGTTGCAGAGGCCTCTACACCAAAAACAGAATCTGCAACTCTTGTGCAGGAAGAAGAATGGGCATTTATTACTGTCTGTAGTTTTGACCCATCTTCTCATGATCAGTGCATGTCTGCAGTAGACTCAGATGTTTGGTACTTTGACAGTGGGGCGACCAAACATATTACCTCGCAGCGTAGTTTCTTCTCTTCACTCGAGCCTACCCCTACAAGGAATACTGTCACATGTGCCAACAACTCCTCTTATCCTGTTATGGGAGTTGGTAAGATCATTCTGACTACTGCTGATGGTAGTTCTTTCACTTTGTCAGATGCTTTATTTTTCCCAGGGATCAAGAAGAATCTGTTATCAGTTTCTGCATTAGCCAAGATTGGTTTGGTTGTGAAATTTGTTGATGACAGGTGTACAGTTCATGATCTATCAAATGGCGACGTGATTATTGCTTCTGGCATTTTATGTCGTGGGTTGTATAAGCTCATAGACTATGAAAGATCTGTGAATGATTCGGCATGTGCAGTTCATGATTCTCAGGCTATGTCAGATGCAAAGCTTTGGCATGCACGCTTTGGTCATCTGAATTTTGCTAGTTTGCTACGCCTATAGAAATCTAAAATGGTGTCCTCTTTGCCCAAACTTGAGGCACCTGGAAAACATGTTTGTGAAGGCTGTATTTTGGGCAAAATGCAGCATTCATCCTTTCCAAAAGATGGTTCAGTTCGGGCTACGCAGAAATTGCAGCTTGTACACAGTGATGTCTGTGGTCCTATGCAGACACCCTCTTTTGGAAATTACCTTTACTTCGTGACTTTCATTGATGATTTTTCTAGGCATGCATGGGTATATCCACTCAAAGCAAAGTCCGAAGTGTTCATGTGCTTCAAACAGTTTTTAGTTTTGGCTGAAAATCTGTCAGCATGTAAAATGGGCACCCTTCGTTCTGATCGAGGGGGGGAATATATGTCTTCTGATTTTAATGCAATTCTGGCTGAACGTGGGATAAAACACCAGTGTACAATGCCGTATACACCTCAACAGAATGGAGTTGCTGAACGAAAGAACAGGTCACTCATGGAGATGGCGAGGTGCATGGTCAAAAGTCAGGCTTTACCACATAGTTTTTGGCTTGAGGCTGTCATGTGTGCAGCATATGTACTGAATAGGTGTCCCACTAAAGCGCTGCAGTCTATCACTCTATATGAGGCTTGGCATGACCGCAAGCCATCTGTTGCTCATCTGCGTGTTTTTGGTTGTTTGGCATATGCACTAGTGCCTGAACAACATCGCAGAAAATTGGATGATAAAGCAGTAAAATGTATTTTTGTTGGGTACAGTTATGAAAGTAAAGGCTATCATCTGTATCATCCACAAACAAAATGCATTCTGGTTAGCCGTGATGTTGTTTTGTGGAAGATGCAATTCAGCCATTGTTTTCATGTACTAAGGAGACATCTGTGAGCTCCAAAGACATGTATGATACTTTGATGCCTCTTTTTACAGGTGGACAGTCTAGTGCTGGTCCTAATGAGGCAACTTCTCAACCTTTGCAGGCTTCATATGATGATGCAGATCATTCCATTTCTGATGCAGATTTACATGAGGCACTTGTTGATGAGAGAGCTGATATTGAGCAGGCAAAAACTATGCCAAAATGGCTGGTGCAGACTTTGCGTGACAGCAAATTAGATGCACCTCTGTCATATCGTACTCGTTCAGGCTCTCATAGTGCCTCCTTTGCATCAGATTGCTATGCTATGGTTGCATCTAGTCTCTGTGATGAGAATGAGCTTGTTTCTTTTGATGAAGCACAAAATTCAGAAAATTGGATGGCTGCTATGTAATCTGAATATGATGCTATAATGAAGAATGGTACATGGTCTTTATGTGACTTGCCTCCTGGCAAGAAGGCCATTGGCACTAAGTGGGTATACAAGCTGAAGCGGAAACCTGATGGTACAGTTGACAGGTATAAGGCTAGGCTTGTTGCAAAGGGTTATGCACAGGAAAGAGGCATTGATTTTTATGAGACCTTTGCACCTACATGCCGTATGACTACTGTTCGGAGCATTTGTGCACTTGCAGCCCATCATGGTTGGAATGTACATCAGTTGGACATTAAAATAGCATTTCTGAACCATGGCTTTGTGCAGAAAGGGCATGAAAACCAGGTTTGAAGGTTAAAGAAGGCATTATATGGTTTAAAGCAAGCACCACGTGCTTGGTATGAGAAGATACATGCCTATCTGATTGCACATGGTTTTGAGAACAGTCCAACTGAAAGCACCTTATATGTTAAGCGTGCTAATGATGTGCTTCTGATCATTGTTGTCTATGTTGATGACATGATGCTCACTGGTCCTATTGAGACACATATTGCTGATTTAAGGCTGATTTGCATGCCTCATTTGAGATGTCTGATTTGGGGCATTTGCATCACTATTTGGGCATTCAGTTTATGCACGTTAATGGTGGAATGGCTTTGTGTCAAACGAAATATATTGACACATTATTGCAGCGTTTTGGCCTTGAAGACTGTAAGCCTATTGCCACTCTGTTGGAAGCAGCCAGAGGCACAGACGACACGGAAGCATGTAACGACAAAGCAGGGAGCCAGTCGAATCTTTTTTCAAAGAATTATGTTTTCAAATACTTTCCAAAAACCTCCAACAGTGATTTTTATCACTATTGTAACATATGTAACATAGAAAACCCCATTTTGTAATCCATAGCTCCATTTTGTGCAAGCCGAGGAGTCCTCGAGCTTGAGGAGCTTAGGTAGAATGCGCATACCAATTTTCGTTATTTTTAGATACCGTTTACCCTTCCAAATAGCATCTAGGACCTAATTTTTAACTATGCCGGTCACTAGATGTGAAACCGGTCAAAACTAGTCTAGAAACTATAAAAAGAGCTAGAGAGCTCATTTTTGAGGTTAGCTTGTTTGAGGTTAGAGTTCTTTTGAGTTTGTAAGAGTGTTCTTGAGTAATAGAGTTGATTTCTCACCTTCCATTGTGTCTTGCTTGTCTCTTCGTAGTGTGTGTATGTGTGTGTGCATTTCTATGCTTCTCACCTTCACTCTCACTTCATCTCACATTCACGATCTTCATATCACTCCTATCTCTTTCGCGGATTGACATTAAGGAGGTGGAGCTTCTTAACGTGGTTCTCACCATTGTGCTAGAGCAACACCAAATTTGGCGCCGTTGTCGGGGATCGAGTTTAGGACGAATGTGTGATGGTAAGAGTATAGCAATAAGTGGCGTTGGAAGGTAAAAATTTCAGTTTTTGTTGTTGTTTTTACTTAGTTTTTAGTGTTTTTCACCTCCCCCACACTCCATCTTCATCACCGCATCATCATCTTCATCTCCAAAAAAATCAGAAAATTCTCCATATCCACCCATTCTCCTCATGTCCCCTCATTTGTGCATGCGAGAGAGTGAGAGAGAGCTTTTGTGCTTGTGTGTGCTTTGGTTTTCTTGAGTTTTCTTGCAGGTACAGAGCTCCAGTGCATCAGGAAGGCTGCAAAAAGGTAAAAACTTCAGTTTCTGTCAGAAATTTCCGTCTGTGTCAGACCATCGCGATGGTCTGCAAAGTTCGGAATTTGGAGAAGGCGACCACACCAGCGTGTAGGCGACACCAGCGCCTCTAGGGATCCACAGCTGCATCTCAAAAAATCATAGTTTGGTGGACCATCGCGACGGTCTCTGATCATCGCGATTGTGTCACACCATCGCGATTGGCTCACGCCATCGCGACGGCTTGGCCGGACCATCGCGACGGTCTCTGACCATCGCGATTGTGTCACGCCATCGCGATTGGCTCACGCCATCGCGCCGACGGTGCCACATGGCAATCTATACCATCGCGACGGTGCACTTCAGACCATCGCGACACTTCAAAAATCCAGACCATCACGATTGGCTCACGCCATCGCGCTCAGACCATCGCGACGGTGCACTTTCACGCCATCGCGATTGTCCAGGTTCACGCCATCGCGATTGTGCAAATTCAGACCATCGCGACGGTGCAAATTCACGCCATCGCGATTATGCAAATTCAGACCATCGCGACGGTGCACTTTCACGCCATCGCGATGGTGCACTTTCACGCCATCGCGATTGTCCAGGTTCACGCCATCGCGATTGTGCAAATTCACGCCATCGCGATTGTGCATTCTCACGCCATCGCGACGGTCCCAGACCATCGCGATTGTCTCAGACCATCGCGATTGTGCACCCCATCGCAAATTTTAGGGTTTCATTTTTTGGCCAATTTTGGGGCTATTTTTGGGAAATTTTTGGGTGATTAGACTCATAGGAGACCCCTTAGCTCATATTTGGAGAAAAACCTGTTTGTCAGTTTTTACCCCCCAGGGCCTGAACGGTCATAACTTTTTCATCCGAAGTCCGTTTTTTGAGCTTAATAGCTCGTTAGAAAGCTCTTGACGAGTGCTACGTGACCTCAACTGTTTTTTTCTTAAAGGATACGTCTATTTTTAGACAAGCTATTTTGAGGTTGACCTAGTTTGGGACTAGAAAGCCAGGGGGCAAACATTGAAAAGTTGGGCAAAAGGGAAGGAACTTAAAAGGTGTATATACTCAAGTGCTTGATCATCCAACTGTGAATTGGTCTAATATTGGATTTTTCCAGGTCTAGCAAGGGCAATCAAAGGCAACCAAGGCAAGGCAGTGAAGGGCATAAAGCTTGGGAAGCGTGGCTTCTTGGGCATCAAGGCAACCAGAAAAGCTGACTCGAGGTTGGAAGATTACTTAACCCCCTCAGTCAATTCTTAGCTTAGGTTAAACGGTAGTGTTGTGGATTCAGACGATAGGAACGCCTCAAGTTCAAGATATTTAATTCTTTCAAGTCCAAGACTAAAGTAAAGGTGTGTGACACGAAAACCTAAAGGAAAGAACCTAAGTCTGACGGAACGAGAACTCAAAATTATAACGGAAAGTCGAATTCCTGATGCATACATTAAGACAAGAATCTAAAGAAATCTAAAAAGAATCAAGACAGTAATAACAAAGAATCATTGACGATCTGAGCGTGTACTGAGTGTGCAAGGAAGAAAATTAATGAACCTTAGATCGGGCAAACATATAGGTAAGTCAGACCGACGAAGCCTTAGATCATCAGAGGCAAGTGTAAGAACTACTGCACGATCGTGGGCTCAACAATTGAATAGTAATTACCCCTACGAGAGCTCAGACACTAGTGAATCAGAAATGGCATTTAGCACAGACAGACCAGAAGGAGGGTCGAATGTAGCCTACTTAGAAAAACCAGAAGGACCCTATAGAACACAACTAGAGTTTCTCCGAACCAACCGATTAGGTGCTCGCATCTATGAGGATGGTTTGCGAAGGCAAGTGGTGCAAATGCACAACCCCGATCAACCCATTGGATTGGAACGTCCAGTGGTGAAATTTGAGAGAGACGCGTACATAGACAAAGAAGGAACGATGTACATCTTAAGTACGCAGCCAAACAATACCAACGAGTTTGGCATGATTCAACCAGAGACGGAAGCAAAATCTCAAGGAAAAGAACCATTAGAAGAGCCTAGAACACCTAGAGGGAAATCTGTACTGACACGAGTACTAATCCCAAAATGGATCCCTCAGGACAACAGAAGCATAGAGTTGTTTGTAAATAAAGAAACTGATGAAGCCTTTTGGAGATACAAGACAGAACTACTTAGTGAGGTAGGTATCATCACAATATACGAGTTCAAGGACCCAGATACACCTGGAAAGGTTGTATACCTGGATGAGACTTCAGAAAGAGTCTTTGTGGTGCCTGACCGCACTAAAAACACATACACATGGAGAGGTGAATTGGTATTCCCTCCATCTAGAACAAACATGAATACAAGTCAACAAGGGGCAGGAACATCCTCAGCCCATGGAAATCAAAGAGAGGGAAATAAAGAGAGACCGGAAGTAAGCTTCACTCATCCCATAGGGAGAGATAGAACAACCACGAACACTAATAGAGCGGATAGACAAAGAGATCATGGAATACCAGGTGGGAGAGATGATTTTCCTCTACCTAGACCACGCGAACACACAAGAATATTGAGACCCACACAGTTAGTGAAATCAATGAAGAATTACTTTGATGGGACAGGAGATCCCTATGACCACGTCGCAGAATTCAAGCAAGTACTAAGAGCCGAACAAGTCGAAGACATGTTCACGCAATACAACGCATTTGGACTAACGTTAAAGAATACAGCTTTAACTTGGTTCCAACCTTTGCAACAAAGGCAATTTAGAGACATCCATCACTTTTTAGAGTCATTCATCACTGAATTCTCTAAAAGTGGGATTAGACATGACACGTCTTCGTTGATTCATAGCTTTAAACAGACCCCTCAGGAAACCGTAAGACTGGCAGGACGTAGGTTTAGACAATATGTTGAACGATGTCCAATGCAAGAGCTACCCTCACAAGCCAAGCAAGTGTCATTGTTTCTAGATGGCTTGTTGAGCTCTAAACTACGCTCCTACGTGTACCTAAAAGAACCCAGAACGCTAGAGCAATGTGTAAGAATTTGTATAGACATTGAGGACAACTTAGGAGACGAGTTGGAACTCTCAAAGGTCTATAAGGACTCAGACTGTTCATCTCTAGCATCCACAAAATTGTCTAGCTCAATAGAAGACCTTGCAGAAAAAGTGGCGCAGAAACTAGGAGTTTCTAGTAAACCTAGGGTGCTAACAAACAAGCGTTGTTACACCTGTGGTGGTGATCATATGGCAAATGTGTGCCCCAATGCACCACAACCACAAGCCAACCCTAGTGGTCAATATTGTACAATTGAGAGAAGATACACGAATCATACGGCTCAGGACTGCCCATACAACAAACAAACCGTGAGACAGAACTACCCGCAAGCATACCCGCAGCCAGGTAGGTATCAAGGCCAATACAATGCTCAGCCCTATTACTATAGGCCTCCCCAGAACTACCCATACCAGGCTCAACAGAGACCTCAACCTGTCTTAGCTCAGCAGCCACCCCCACCAGCGAATGTCATCTCAGTCAAATACGCTGCTGCAGAAGAGAACCTAAGTAGGGCCTTAGTGCCTTCTTCACCTTTGATCACAGAGGGTGACCCGAACTCAAACAGTTTTGACTCTACGCATGTAGATAGTCCACCCGCATATTACACGGAGTCACCAGAACACGTAGAGACATATCATTACGATAGTCCACCAGTGGAACCTAGTTGGGAGCCAGACTATGCCAATGTGATGTACACAAACCCAAATCCACGGCCCCAATTGAGACAACAAAGACCACAGGGCCCTAGAGGACCATGCTTTAGGTGCCAAGGAGATCATTTCATAAAGGATTGTCCACATCCCCCGATAGCAGGACAATCACAGTACTATAACATCCAAGGCTTTTGTGCCGATTATGGCAAAGAATACATAATCAAAGATTGCCCCAAGAATCCAGTTAACGCTTCGAATGTGACACCGATCAACGTGATAGGTATTGTAAATAACGCAGATGGATCCAACCCTACATACGTGCCTGTCCAAGCTATCACAAGAGTCCAGGCGCTCTTACAGAACCAACAACTTAATCAAGAGAAAGTAGCCGGAACAAGTGAAGTTGCAGAATCTAGCAGTAAAAAGACAAAATCTTGGAAAGATTCTAGAGAAAGAATAAAGAGAAAGTGGAGTAAAAAGATAACGGAGTTGGAAGGAAGTTTGAAGGAATCTAGAGCCAAGATCCAAGAATTGACTTCACAGGAATTGAATCAAGAGAATCCATCTCAGAAATCAGGATCAGTTTTAGCGGAACCCATACCAGAAAATCTAGACATGATGTTTCGTGCATATCAGGCTAGATTAAAAGAGGGACCTCAAGTAGCTGAAATGAGCAAAAACTACCCTCGAGCTGATCTAGAAATTGAGAGAACTAAACTTTGCATGAAGATGGTAGAACTAGCACAAGCTTTGTTCGAAGCCTCTAGATATCTTAATTGGAATAACATGGCAAAACCGGAACTACACTTTCAAGGACTAATGGAGAGGCTAGAATATTTGATTGAAAGCAAAGAGAAAAAGGATCAGCCTAGGAACCCTATTGTCCCAGAGACACAGGAAAGGAATGCACCATCCCTGTCTCAAGTACCCAATACAGAAAGTCAAGACAATTTGTCTTCCATACATAAATATTCACATGAATTTTTGAGAGAGATCCAAGAAGAGAAGTGGAGAAAAGAACAAGGAACCCATCCTCCTATTCAAGAAATAGATGACTTGCAGGAACAATTTCCCCAAGACATTCCCTCTATTTACGATGATGTAGAGGAAGAACAACTGAGTGAACACACAGGCTCTGGATCTAATTCTTTACAAGAATTACCTCAGTTCACAGGACCTTGGGAAGCAAAGTCTATTAGTATGAGAGCACCCACGATAATAGTGAGGAACGAAGAATCAGTAATCCCTAGAAACACGGAAGTGATCAAGAATACTAAAGTACAATGTAACCTCACTTTGGAGGAATTGTTGAAGGTAAAACCAGAATTGTGGAAACATGTAGCAAATCAATTCCCTGAGCTTGCTACTACTCCCTCACAAATAGGATCACATAATAAGGTACCAGAAATACCCGTAGAAAAGATTGGAGATGTGAGCGAAGGAGAGGAAGGTAACACTTATCTTTCGATAACCCATCAGGGCTACACCACGAAAGCCATCTTAGATTCAGGAGCCGGAGTAGCCATAGCTACCACCGCTTTATGGAAACGTTGGGGTAAGCCAGCATTAAGACCCACCAGGATGAAGCTACAAATGGCTGATGGACACATAGAAAAACCATTAGGCTTACTAGAAGGCATATCTCTCACCACTTGTGGTGTAGAATTTGAGCATACTTTCGCCATTTGTGACTTTGCAAAAAACCATGCTTATGAGATGATATTGGGACGACCATTCATGCGTCAGTTGCAAATTGTACAAGATTGGGGAACTAATTCTTTGTACTTGCAACATTTAGGAGTGACTACCAAAGTCAATCTTAAAGACTATTCACATAGAGACGTACCCCCAATACAATGGAATACCATCCATAAGACACCAGTAGAGACGGAATCCGTGCACTCATTAGAATCAGATCCTTCTTGGTTGCATGAGGATACTCATTTATGGATGTGTAAAGTAGCCAAACAAGAGGAAGAAAGGTTAGCAGCCAGGACCTTAGGTGCAGAACAACATCCACGAACCCTTCAAGACCCAGCCTACGCACCTGTAGTCTTCCCTGACGAAGAGTTTGAACCCCATGGTTGGGCAGAAATCCTAGCAACCATGGATGTAGCCATCAATGAAGAACAATGGACAGCCCACTGTGACGAGGATGGCTATGACATTTCAGTTTTCACGATAGAGCCAATTATGTGCGATGCAATTTTAGAAGAATGTGAACCTAGCACTGATGCATTCGAGGATGCAAGCGATTTCGATGTAGAATCAATTATCATGGACTCACCCTTTGCATCAGAGGAAGAATATTTTTTCGAAGTAGAAACTCACCCTCAAAGACACGAAGAAATTACGAATGAGGTGAGGTTAGCCACTGAAGTGACTAACAAGAGTGAAGGCAAGAAAAGAAAGAAGAAAGAAACCATGTTAGAAAAAAAAGAGTCTTTGTTTGAAGTACCCGAGAACTTCAAGAAATATGAAATCGACGATAGAAGAATCATGGTACGAATGCCTAATAGAAAGGCGAATGATGGACAAGTATATGATAACCGAGAGAAAACCAAGAAAATAATAGTTGCTATCGAAGGAGAAGAAGAAAAATGTACGTACATAGGGCATGATTTGACGAAGGAAGAAGAAGAAGAGCTAGTTGCCCTATTGCGCGAATATAGAGATGTTTTTGCTTGGAGTTACAAAGATTTGAAAGGAGTAGATCCAGATATATGTTCTCATAGAATCCCTATGACTCCAGATGCAAAACCGACAAAACAGAAACCGTACACGTATAATGATAACTACGCTGCGAAAATTAAAGAGGAGATAGATCGCTTGATAGAAGCAGGATTCATTTACGAAATTGAGCATACCGAATGGGTATCCCCCATTGTGGTTGTGCCCAAGAAGAATGGAAAATTGCGTGTGTGTATTAACCTTAAAAAAGTTAATGCCGCAACGATTAGAGATAGTTATCCTCTTCCTATCACGGAACATCTATTGGAAAGAGTTGCGGGCAAGGAAGTGTACAGCTTTCTTGATGGTTTTTCAGGCTATAATCAAGTAACCATTGCTCCAGAAGATCAACACAAGACCGCTTTTTGCCACTGAATGGGGCATATTTGCATTTCGTGTGATGCCATTTGGCTTAACAAATGCACCCGCCACTTTCCAGCGACTCATGTGTCATGTTTTCAAGGAATTCTTACGCAAGAGTTTGGAAGTTTATGTCGATGACTTATGTGCTCATTCAAATGTAAGATAGACGCATATCCCAGAGTTAAGGCAAATATTTGACAAATGTCGAGAATATCAGGTTTGTTTGAACCCAGAAAAATGCGTTTTCATGGTCAGACAAGGCAAAATTCTAGGACACATTGTGTCAAAAAATGGAATCTCTACGGATGAAGAAAAGGTGAAGGTAATTGCATAATTACCTAGACCAACTAATGTGAAAGAGGTACAAGCATTTATGGGCCATTGCGGTTATTATAGGAGATTCATACACATGCATGCAATCATAGCCAAGCCTTTGTACTCTCTTTTAACCAACTTTGAATGGACAGATGAATGTGAAAATTCATTCAATGAACTTAAACGACGCTTGTGCTCAGCACCTATATTGACTACCCCAGATTGGAGTAAGCCATTCCATGTACATGTGGATGCATCCAATTATGCCATAGGATGTGTGTTAGCACAACCCACGAATGAAGGTAACATAGATCTCCCCATAGCTTACGCGAGCAGACAATTGAACGCAGCAGAAAGAAATTACACCACGACGGAACGAGAAGGATTAGGGATGATCTACGCAGTAAAGAAGTTTAGGCACTACTTGTTGGCCAACAAATTCAAGTTCTTTACAGATCATCAAGCACTATTGTACTTAGTCAACAAGCCATGTAACACCGGACGACTGATACGTTGGTTTCTATTACTCATGGAGTATGATTTTGAAGTCGTAGTCAGGAAAGGAAAGACACATCTTAGAGCTGACCACCTTTCAAGATGAACCTTAGGAGAAGCTCCTCAAGGATTAGTGGATGATCTACCAGACGCATATTTGTTTAATCTTGAGATAGCACCAGAATGGGCTAAGCCTATAGTCCCTATTCTCACATATGGACCCAAGAATCCTAGGATAAAGATCAAAGAGGGAGAGATTACCAAGTCTCAGAGATACCAAATAATGGCAGGAAGCATATATAAACAGGATAATCAAAAGATCCTTGCTTGTTGTGTGGATGAATCAGAACATGCGAATTGGTTGCAATTAGCACATGTAGGTGCACTAAAGCAACATCATTCAAAACATCGAACATTACAGACTCTGCATAGATTAGGAGTATATTGGCCTACGATGGAAGCAGATGTCTACAAGTTGTGTAAAGAATGCCATGTTTGTTGTGAAAGACCACCAGTAGAGCATGCTACATTATATCACGTGTCTCTCACACCAGACTGGAGTGAACAATTAGTGACATACTTGAGGACGAACACATTCCCTCAAGGCATGACCTTAGCACGACAACGCAGTCTAGAGAAGGAAGCTCAAGACTATTCACTTATTGGCGATAACCTATACAAAAGAGGACGAGATGGATATCTAAGACAATGTGTTCATGAGAGCGATTATCTGAGCATACTAGAGACTGCACACCAAGGTGTTGCAGGAGGTCATTTTGGACCCGATAGGATAATCAAAGCCATCCTCTTTGCAGGATTATGGTGGCCCACTCTTCACATGGATGCTCATACCTATGTAAAGAGATGTGATGTGTGCCAAAGAACTCAGTTTCCTACTCGCAGAGATGAAATGCCATTGAAACCCATGATGGGCGGACGTGCATTTTCTAAGTGGGGTATAGACTTTGTAGGACCCATTAACCCCCCTGCAAAAGGCACACATGCTGAATACATTATTGTTGCCACAGATTATCTTACGAAATGGGTAGAGGCAAAAGCCACGAAAAAGAATGATGCACACACAACTGCAAAATTCTTATTTGAGAATGTCTTTACAAGATATGGATTGCCTATAGAGTTAGTGAGCGATCGAGGCACTCACTTTCTAAACCAAGTCATTGAATATTTGTTACAGGATTTTATGGTGATTCACAAGAAATCCGCACCATATCATCCTCAGGCCAATGGTCAGGCGGAAAGCACTAATAAAATCCTGTGTAACGTACTGACGAAACTCGTGAACAACAAACGTTCAGATTGGGACAAACAGTTACACCACGCTGTTTGGGCATATCGAGTGGCCTACAAGACCGTACTCAATGCAACTCCCTTTCAGATGGTTTTTGGTCAGAATGCTGTGCTTCCTTTGGACTTCTTGATACCGACCCTTAAGGTTGCACAAGAACATCAGTGGACCGGCCATGAATTATCAGCGAGAATAATGGACTTGGAACGATTAGGAGAAACCAGGCTAAAGGCAGCAGCAAGAATATATGCAGCGAAGAAGCGACAGAAAGCGTATTTTGATGCACACGTGAAAGATAAAGGCTTAAAAGAAGGAGATTTAGTTCTAGTATATACGCTGAAACAACACGCACGTAAATTAGAAAAGCGAGGTTATGTACCTATGATCATTAACAGACTCCCAACAAGTGGAGCAGTACAATTAGCCACTTTAGAAGGAGATATAATGCCTAATTATATTAGTGGCTGTAGAGTCAAGCTATATCAGGAACCTCTTACTGAGGATATGCTTAGACGACTCACGTTGGCAAAGAAGCGTAAGGAGGAAGAAAATAGAATACGAGCGGAAGCTCAGGCAGAAGCAATAGAACGCATTAAACACATGAAGTTAAGAAGACAAGGACTAGGGAGAGAACATTATAACCATCTGGAAACTACACCCAGATACCCCATGGCCATGTGTCAAGTAAAGTCAACCACTCATCCTAGTATAGTGGACAGGAGACCATTCATTACAGTCAGGTTAGAGCACGGCAACCCTTGCCAAGAGCTCAGGGCTTTAATTGACTCAGGTGCTGCGACTAGTGCAATTAGATGGTCCCACTATAAGGATTCAGGCATAGAAATGCGGCCAATTGAGGCATACCTCGTAGGGCTAGGAGGCATGGAAACCCCTTGCATGGGTGAGGTGGACCTTCCTATCCTCATTGAGGATGTGACCATGACAGCGAAGCTACTAGTGTGCCATGATGACGACCTGATAGAACCCCTAATCCTTGGCCAAGATTGGCTATACGATCACTCAGTGGACCTAAATCTTAGACAAGGCTCCTTATAGATTGGAACCTTAGAGCAGAAGCGAGTGATACCGCTTGACTTCCCTAATTGCATTCCGCTTGAGGTTTGTAACCCTAGACCCTATGAAACGCATGCGACGAAAGACCGAAAGATCTTGGGACAGACCAGTCACGTTACGTCTACACCAACCCACTCGGGCTTGGCTAGGGACAATTGTCAATCAAAAGGACGACAGGAGATCTTCCCTGGGGCTTCCTGCAAACTAGATAGGACAGCTACCCAACCGCTAGGGCAGATGAACACAATCAGCGGTCAGGTGGGTTGCATCAGCGGCCAAATGAGCACAACACCCTGTGGTGCTCATCCTTCCAAACTTGCTGCGGACTGGCCTAGATTAAAGATAAAGAACGAATCACTTCCTAATGGGCAGGTCACGCAAGTGTTGGATCTCCCTTCTTTTCCAAAGCAGAGCGTCCAATGGACCTCTCAAACCCAACCACGAAGGAGTCAACCACAACAGAGGAACCCAGACCGACAACACCACCAGGCAAGGCAAGGAAAGCAGAAGTATCAACATTACAGAACAAGTGGCACGAAACAAATATGGGTGCCAAAAGGACAGCAACCACAGGCTATTGGCAACACTGCAGACGAGAACAGGAAAAAGTTGCAACAGAAGCAGAGTCAGCATCCAAAGTCCCCTCGATCTTCTTTTACAAATACCCATACTCGACAGATTTGGATCGCCAAGAAATACCTTATCCATAGACCCACACCCATGCAGATTTGGGTACCCAAACAATGTATTATAGCCCAACCCTCAAGCCATGTAATATATACCCCTCCGAAATCTTTTCATCCTTCAATACCACCAAACCCGATACCACTTTTTGTCCCGCAGCAGAAACATACCACCCACTCCAAGACTCTTAGGAAATGGATACCGAAACGTATCCAGACGTCTTCTTGTACCATCGTATCTAACAATTCTCCCATCCCGTTTAAACTCCACCCTTGTACTAATTCACCTTCAACCAAACCTTGTATAAATTCATACACCCAAACCCCACATCATGCATAATAATGGCTCATCAAGAATTGTATGCATAATCTGAACCATGTAGGCGTCTAGAGACCTGCATTAGTTTTGCAAATAATCATTGCATCAATCACTTCACGACACTTGGCTACACGGGTTACACATCGGTTATGGAAAGGGATTGCGGTCTCACCTTAATGGGATCATAATTAATTTCCATACTAATGTGTTAATCTTTTGTAGCAGATCTTTTCCATTAGCTCATCAGTCATCATGCAAACCGAAGCAGGACCATCGGAAGCAGGCCCCAGTGTCGCTGCGGTGCCCCTCAATGTTTTACGAGCAGAACCCCACCCGACTGCTCCACCGCTAGAGTTCCAAGGATTTCCGGGACCCATGCCAATCGATAACCCACCTATGGGATACACAGAGAAGATACACCGTAACTCTCACTGGTTCCAAGGCCTAGCAGGACCATTAGCTGATGCTGACTTCATTTTTGAAGCAAATATGACATTTGATGACCGCACATGGGGCAAATATCAATTCTTCTCAAGAGAATTCGAAGGCCTACAGAACACCCAGGACTTAACTCATGTTTGGGCTAGAGCCGGCTTCACAGAGTATTTCAGTGATCCTCTGCCCAAACCTGACTTTTATAGGTGTTATTACTTAATCACCACTTTGCTGGCCTCAGAGAATAAGGACATCCCAGGAACCTTTATATTGCCTTCTTTAGTGGATGATCCACCTTACAAAAGATTTTATCTTTCGAAGGATTTAATAAGAGCTACTATCAAGATACATGGAACACACACTCCAATGGAGAAAGAACGGCTAGTCCCAGAACAGATGAAGCGTGGTGACGTAACTAAGTGGGAGGATATTTCTGCTATAACACCTGAGCTCTCTAAGCCATTACGGATATGCATGCAGCACTTTGCTTTCCCAGCTCAGGATCGTTTTACCATGCCCCACAAGAGAATCTGGTTTGGATTATACTTAGCATGTACTGGACCGCAAACGGTTGATCTAGCCAGCTGGATCATTGATCAGCTCTATTTGGCACAACATAGATGGGAGCGAAAGAAGGTAATCAATGGATGTTGTGCCCTCACCAGGATCATATATATGTGCTTGGCGTATGACTTACCAATTGAGCGTGCCATGACCAGTGAGGAACTGAAAGCATTCAAAGGGACCACTAGGAAGGCTAGAAAGTCTAGCAAAGGCAGAGCCGGAAAGCGAATGAGAGGTACTATCCCGTGCCTACAAGTCCAAGAATCACCCTCGCCACAACCATCTCCAGAGCAGTCACCAACAGCAGCCACTCCCACAGTACCACCAATTCGTATACGGTTATCAAGACCAGTTACGCCGGAGGGCACCACCAGTACTGTCGCACCCCAAGCAGCCACTACCACAGAACCTATCACCACAGCAGCTGAACTTCCCACCACTATTGGTGCGGAAGCTTTCTCTTTTCCAATACCGCATTTAGAACCAGGACAAGCAGAGCCACTGGACCAAACTTTTGATTTTGAGATGCCTGATGCATTCTCCAATCAGTTCCAGTTTTCAGAAGGACAAATGTTTTCTCAAGAATTTGAAAGACCTAGCTACCCTACCACACCCAGGGATCAGCCACAAGGACAGGTCGTGTCCAGCTCTGATGACGAAAGAACAGCAACCGATGACGACGAAGGTGACGACGAAGCTAGCCAGGGAACACATGAATCCCAAGAGCAGGAACAGACAGATGGCCAATGCCAACAAACAGACACACATGGCGATATAAGTACCCATGAAGATGAAACTTACGAGGCAGCAGCTTACACACTAGCCATCAAGAAGCTGTATAGAACTATGGAAAAAGTTTGGGCACGCAAGAAGCTGACAGAGGAAGAGAGCCAAAAAATAATAGAACAAGAACTTGTCACAGGAGGATTCGAAGATGCATATATCAAAGGATTCAAAGAATTAGTCCAATCAGTAGGCTCCAACGAGGCACTCAGGTACTTGCAACGAAAGCCACTGCCACAGTTTGACCCCCGCAGAGTACGACTACTTTCAAAGCCCGGCGAATACATTCGTGTACCAACCGGAGCACAATCTTCAGAACAAGCCAGGGAGGCACGCCTCGTCCCCGAAAGTTCAGTGGCAGTAGAAACCATCTTTGTAGATTCCCCACCCCGCGCTACAGCTGTACAAACCTCAGTAGTCACTGAAGTACCGACCACCCCAACCGCTCCTCTCTCACCACCCGCCCATCCAGCCTCCCCTCTTCACCCTCCTTCCCCCAGACCCACATCTTCATTCGCCGGTGGTGTTGCAGAAATTGTCTTTACGACCACTAACCCCACAATTCCCGCACCCATTAACCCTAGTCTACCCCCTCCCACTCCCACCTTTCTACCCAACCCCTTCCTTCATCAATCTTTTCCATCTTTCCCCACAACTCCAAGACCCCTTTTCCCATTCCCACCACCATTAACCTTCTCCCCTGTCTCGCCTCCCCGACCCACTGTAACCCCTCTTTCCCCTTTCCACCAAGCTGCTCCAGCCAGCCCCCCTGTAAATTACCCCTCAACATTTGTAAATCCCGTATTTACACCAGCACGAGCACCCACGATCACACCCATATTCACGGTCACCACACTAGATACGTCCACTGACATGGACATCTCACCACCCGCTGCACCATCACTCACTCCACTCCCGGCACAAACCTTTTTTGGCACATCACAATTTTCAACAATCACTACATCATCCACCTTCCTATCCCCATTCCCCGTTCCCGTTGCATCTACACCAACTGCATCTTCATTTAGCACCCCGTTAATACTATCACCCACTGTAGATAATGCATTCCGACAGATGTTCATGTGTATGACGCAAGTAAGAGATGAGTTCACATCTCTTGGTGATAATTATCAGCAGCTGCAGAGGACAACCAATGACTTACAGTCGCAGCTTAATTTATTGTCTATTGAGAATGCCTCTCTGAACACCCGATACCAGGAATTACGCGAGGCATATCACAAATTGGAACTAGAAAGCGAAGAGAAGACCAAGGAAGCCACTGCTGACCTGGATAATTTATTAAGAGCCCAGACAGTCCGCAATGCAACGCTAACACGAAATATGGGCTTACTACGAAGACACCTAGCAGCTGCTAAGGAAGAAAACTAGCGCTTACAGGATCAGAACCGCGAAAACTTAGAAGCAACGCTCGACCACCCAGACCAACCACTCAGTCCTAGCAGGTTCAAAGCCATTCCTTCAGACTCGATGAGGATGCTGCTAGACGATCATGTAAGATTACTAGATGAATACGACCGCATGAACGAGGAGTTACAGAAACTCAAAGAAGATCACAAATTACTCCAGTTACGAGAACCGGCACACCAAGACATACCAACACCTGTGGTCCCCTCTCCTGACCTCCTAGAGGAACTCAACTCATTACGGGCCCAGGTATCGACCCTTGAATCAAGGATCGTAGTATATGAAGTGCCACCAAGGCCAGATTCCCCACCGGAGCTACTAGCTGAGGAAGAAACGGTCACCATCCCGGTGGAGGAAACGTTTGAAGAAGCGTACGAGCCACAACCCATCCCAGGCGGATGTGTCACGGCCGAAGGTCAGATGACGTACGAACTTCCGACCCCCGCGTGGAGGAAGACTATTGAGGAAATTGGAACAACGCACTCAGCTAGAGTAGAGGCACAATTACATGCCATGGCGATGATAGAAGAAAAGATATTACAGTCTCCATTCTTTGCTCATTTGGCCCCGCGACGATACATATCTGGGCATGAGCTACAGTATAAACCATATTTCATGTTAATGGCCGAATACCAGCTAGCCATTGAGAAAGAGACAGGTAAGAAACCATCGCATGCAACTCAATTCGAGGCGGCTGATTTGCCACTAGATGCACAGAAAGGAAGGATCTATCAACCAGAGTGGTGAAAAGATTTACTACAGCAGTATCCAGAGATGATGAGTACATGGGTAAAGGCACCTTTGCATTTGAAGTACAATCCGTGTTGGGGACCAGTGCCACGACGCCGCTCCTGGACTGCCTTTGCTATTAAGGTACAAAACAATAAGCAGTGCCAAGACTGGTTGAATTACCCCTATTTTAAGCCACCCATTGAGTTACCAACTGTTGGCTACATGATGGCTACAATTCGCCACTGGCTCCCTAGATTAAAGCATATGGATGATATAGCGGCGCATATGACTGTCAAAATTTTTGACATGATGCAAATGATTTTTAAAGTCTTCCGATGCGTCAAGGCACCACATGTCAACACCTCGGGCTTTGAGCATGGCAATTTTGATCTGGTATATGATATGAGTACAACGCCATCGCTACGGGTGTGTTATGCCTGGCACAGCAGAATAAAGTACCTACCGGCGTGCTACAAGCAGACGTTCGAAGAGATGTTCACAACCGGCTTTTGGGAATACCATTCAGAGGTATTCATAAGCAGGCCTACACATTTATTACAATTATTTGCCTATGAACGAATGGTCTATTCCACACACTATCAGCTCCCGCCACCGGAAGAACCGCAACCAATCGACTAGGAGAAACTCGAGGCAGACCTGGCCCGAGGCATTCGTATCTCCGAGCACACCCTCGCTCAAGACCTCCTACAGAACTATATCCGGCAAACCTCACAGCAAGGTTCTATCAGGGACGACAGAAGCGAGAGGGAGGGGGGTGTTGGAAGCAGCCAGAGGCACAGACGACACGGAAGCATGTAACGACAAAGCAGGGAGCCAGTCGAATCGTTTTTCAAAGAATTATGTTTTCAAATACTTTCCAAAAACCTCCAACAGTGATTTTTATCACTATTGTAACATATGTAACATAGAAAACCCCATTTTGTAATCCATAGCTCCATTTTGTGCAAGCCGAGGAGTCCTCGAGCTTGAGGAGCTTAGGTAGAATGCGTGTACCAATTTTTGTTATTTTTAGATACCGTTTACCCTTCCAAATAGCATCTAGGACCTAATTTTTAACTATGCCGGTCACTAGATGTGAAACCGGTCAAAACTAGTCTAGAAACTATAAAAAGAGCTAGAGAGCTCATTTTTGAGGTTAGCTTGTTTGAGGTTAGAGTTCTTTTGAGTTTGTAAGAGTGTTCTTGAGTAATAGAGTTGATTTCTCACCTTCCATTGTGTCTTGCTTGTCTCTTCGTAGTGTGTGTATATGTGTGTGCATTTCTATGCTTCTCACCTTCACTCTCACTTCATCTCACATTCACGATCTTCATATCACTCCTATCTCTTCCGCGGATTGACATTAAGGAGGTGGAGCTTCTTAACGTGGTTCTCACCATTGTGCTAGAGCAACACACTCCTATGGAGAGAGGTTTACGATTGAGTCTTCATGATGTTGGAGATGCATTTGATGTTGTTCTCTATCAGCAGGCTGTTGGATGCTTGATTTACTTATGCATTACTCGGCCAGATATTCAGTTTGCTGTCTCACAGATGAGCAGGTTTATGCATTGCCCAGGAGTCACGCATTGGAAAGTGGTTAAGCGCATCTTTCGCTACTTGAGTGGTACTCGGCTACTTGGGTTGTTTTATCCCAAGGGGGGATCACTACCGCCAGATTTGCATGCTTTTTCTGACTCAAATTGGGCTGGTTGCTATGACACTCGTGTGTCCACCAGTGGTTTTTGCTTCATGCTTGGTAGCTCATGTATATCTTGGTTGAGCAAGAAGCAGCCTACTGTGGCCACTTCCAGTTGTGAGGCTGAGTCTAGGGCAGCTTTCACAGCGACTGTTGAGTGTGTGTGGCTCAGACGCCTTATGGCTGATTTGGGTGTTGGCCAGTCTTCTGCCACCACCATCTTCACTGACAGTCAGAGCGCATTGGCAGTTGCGAGGAACCCTGTGTTCCATGCTCGCACTAAGCACATTGAGGTGCATTATCACTATGTCAGGGAGAGGTTCTCTGCTGGGAAGATCAGCTTGGCATATGTGCCCACGCAAGAGAACATTGCAGACCTTTTCACGAAGGCTCTGCCTAGGGAGAAGTTTGAAGCTTTCCGCAAAGCTTTGGGCTTACTTCCTTTTGTGGAGTGATTTCCACATAGCTTGGCACTTCCTTATACATGAGTGCCAGCTCCTTGTTCACCGCATCACTCCCAGGGGGGATTTGTTGATAGATTTAGGTAGTGATGTGTGTGAACACTCTAGGACCGCCGGGGCACTTTTTTCCCTCTTTAGGAGTTTTTTTCCCCCGGCTTGTATGTACGCCTATTGCCCTAATGGGCTACTTATCTTTGTACATTCTCTAGTAATACATTCAGTATTGTGTGTTTGTGCTCCAAGCTTCTTCTTCTTCCTTGTGCTGTTCGCGTGCTTCCGCAGACGTCTATCTCCAACAAAGACGTGTTTGATACACTCCTTCCTTTGTTCCAAAGTGGTGTGCTTGACTATGGCCATGTAGAAACAGTCAATTGAGGCTCAAAGGGATGAAAAATTCTAGCAAAATCGAGTTGAAAATGGAGAGAATTCCTAGCCAAACATGGCTAAAATTTTTCAACCAAAAATGATTGGAACTATTGGAAATTTTGAGCCACATATGGCTAAATTGTTGCATCAAAATATGGCTGAAAATGAGCATGAGTCCACGCATGATATATATGTTGATGATGTATTACATAATCAATGCATGTCTATCAAGAGTGCACAAAGTATGCCAAAGTGGCTTAAAAAAACTTTGTAGGATGGTAAAATGAGTGTACCTTTACTTGGTAGAATAAGATCAAGCTCTTGCCATGCATCAAGTAATTTTGTGGATTATTCTCTTATTGCAACAACATGTAATGGAGAGCCACTTACTTTTGAAGATGCATGTGACAATCCACATTGGATGAGTGCTATGCAATCAAAAATCCATACATAGGAATGGTACTTGGGAGTTATGTGAGTTGCAAAAAGGAAAAAATGCTATTGATGCAAAGTGGGTTTACAAGATTAAGAGAAAGTAAGATGGTAGCATTGATTGCTACAAAGCTAGATTGGTTGTCAAAGGATATGCGCAACAATATGGCATTGACTATGAGGAAACTTTTGCAGCTACTTCATGCATGACTACCATTCATACCGTGATTGCATTGGCTGCCTAACAAGATTGGAAACTACATCAGTTGGACATAAAAATGACTTTCTTGAATGGTGATTTGCAAGAAGAGGTTTATGTGAAGCAAACTCCTAGATTTTCCATGAAAGGGCAAGATTATATGGTTTGTTTCTTGCATAAAGTCCTAGATTGGAAACTACATCAGTTGGACATAAAAATGACTTTCTTGAATGGTGATTTGCAAGAAGAGGTTTATGTGAAGCAAACTCCTAGATTTTCCATGAAAGGGCAAGATTATATGGTTTGTTTCTTGCATGGTATGAGAAAATCCATCCATAAGCACTTGATTGCTCTTGACTTCATATGTAGTCCAACTAAAGGGACACTCTATGTACATAAAGATGGGGCTGATCTTGCTATGCTTGTTCTTTATGTTGATGTCATACTCCTGATAGGGTCATATGATGCAAAACTTGACATCCTTATGGTTGATTTGCAACATACTTTTGATGTCCCTTATCTTGGTCTTTTGAGCTACTATCTTGGCAACTAGTTTGTATCTGTCGTGGGGGGAATTGATATGCATCAAGAAAAATATGTTGAAAAAGTAGTTCAACATTTTGAATTTGAGGATTGAAAGTCAGTTCCTACACTAGTTGAGACAGGATTTAGGCTCTCAATTGAGGATTCCCGTGATGCATTTGACACTTCTCTTTATCAGCAAGCTATAGGATGTCTTATATATGCATGCAACACAAGGCAAGATATGTAGTATGCAGTTTCCCAATTGAGTTGAATCATGCATAGCCTTGGCATTAAGAATTGGAAAGTAGTGAAACATGTGTTTAGATATCTCAAAGGCACTTTGAGCTTAGGTCTCTTTTATGGTAGAGATATTTAGTCAAGCTTGCATGCTTTTACAGATAGTGGTTGGGCTGGTTGTTATGATACTCACATGTCCACTAGTGCTAATTGCTTTTTCATTGGAGACTCATGCATATTTTGCTTGAGTAAGAAGCAACCTACAGTGGCGACATCGATTTTTGAAGCTGAGTATAGGGCAATTTTCACACCTACAATGGAGTGTATATGGCTGAGACACCTATTGATGGATCTTTGCATGGAGATTGATGTTGTTACACATATTCTTAATGATAGTCAGAGTGCATTGGTTGTTGCACGAAACCCAATGTTTCATGCACAAACCAAACATATTGAGGTTCATTATCACTATGTGAGAGATCACCTTCATGTAGGAGATATTGATTTGGTATATGTCCTTACATAAGATAATGTGGCAGACATATTCAACAAAGCTCTTCCACGAGTTTGAAGCTTTTCGCAAAACTTTAGGCTTATTGTCTAGTGGGGGCTGATTTGTCGCTCCTTGTATGTGTTCACATCGTTGACTCCAGGGGGTTCATCACAATTATGTGTTCCTTGAGTAGCTTTGATGTCAACCTTTTCCCTATACATGGGAACTTTTTACTCTAGTGTTGGCTAGAGTTTTTCTCTCCATGTTACACATACATGATTCACTCATATGTGGTGGTACTTTGTAATTAAAGATATTATTAAGCTCTTACTCTAGTTTTGATAATTGTCAATAAAGAGAGCTATTCTAGCCATCCATCTTCTCTGTGTGTCTTGTCACGTTTGTGCTCTTTTTGTGTGCTTTTTGTGTGTGTCACACTTCTACACACACCAAACACAATACACCTTCTATAGCTCCACTTTTGAGTAGTTGAATGTTGAAAAGGTCCATCAAGCATGGGACTAGAAGTAGAGGTGGATCCTTCATGAAAATCTCCATTCGAAGTTTTCTTCATAGATACACTGAGCATGTGCACCAAATTTTCTTCATAGCTACATTGCTCCAATAAAATTTCATGGGATCTTGTCTCAAATGAAAATAGTATTGGATATCGATATGCTTCTTGCTCAGCATGGAACATCAAGTTATTGGAAATTTAAAAAGAAGATTGACTATGAATGTAGGAGCATGGAGAAGATACCTAGAAAATACCAATTTTTAGTAATAAACAAAAAATCTAAATGACCACACATGCTGCAAAATAGGTTTTCTTATTACTCTACCTCCATTGATGAAAAAGAAATAGTCAGTTACTTCTTAGTGCCCAGAAAATCTTGTCATTCCATTTATATATATAATCCCTAGCACAATCTGAATAGGAAATATAGTAAGATCAATACCCCCACTCTGCCAAAGACCATGATGCCAAGTAATATCCAAGCATAGAATCTTCAGGTTGCATGCCAATGAGTATATTAGCCACTTTGTAAATGAATGATCAACACATTAATTTAACCATCGGATGAGTAGAACTAGACATAGTTGTGATCAGAGGCACAAGGAAAATGTGATGGAAGCCTTAAAAGAGTGATCAATGTTAAAAATCAAGCCTTGAAGATGGCCAAAGAGAAAATTTATTTTGGTGTTTTTCTGATATTATTTCAATGACTTTTTGGTATTATTTTAGTGGCTTTCCAGTATTTTTTTTGGTAGCCTAAAAGTCTCAGGGATCACGCAGTGTGGTGCTATTCTCGTAATTTTTTTTTATGTTTTTCTGATGTTTTTTGATGGCCCAAAAGTGTCAGGGAACATGTACTTCAGTGACTTTTCGGTGTCTTTTTGGTAGTCCGCTAGTCTGGTAGTCCTAGAGTACAGTGGTCCGATATGTTCCACCGCACAAGAATTCTGAATATTTGCCTAAATCATACCTAAGGTCTCAGGGACATAATGATAGGTGGACCTATTAATTAGAGGCTTCATATCACGAATTTCAGTTATCAAGAAGCCTCAACCACTTTCCTAAATCATAGCTTACCAAAATTGTTAAAGAGACTGATTAAAAGACTCCTGCAAAATTGTAGGAGCACTTTTGGATAGCCTATATATGTATGAAATCAAAAGTCATGAAGGGAGTCGATGACCTCCACTCTCCTCCTAGAGTTAGTATAAAGTGTAAGGAAGTTGCTATATCGTATCCCTTGTTATTTAGTCATTTTGTTAGCTTATTCTTCTCTGTAGTTAGCCATTGCTCACTACCTCTTTGAGGAGTGAGCTAGTTTTCAACACCATTTTGTTTTGGTTGTAACTCCTTCTTCCGGTATCCATTTCAAGTGATTCCACTTGCATTTGATTGCATATAGAGTATATTCAATGTGCTGTGAATTTTATGACTATAATCTAAGTGTTGTTTGAGTAAGCTTGCAAACATTGAAGGTGTGCCTCTGCACATAGGCAGACAGTAGTACCAACAACTAGTCTAACTTGTAGAGTGAGACAGGGTAACTGTGAAAAACAACCTGTGAGGGCCTAAGACCTTACAAAGCTACATAGGGGGGTTGAATTGTCCCCAACAATGGTACCAAAGAACTTCAAAGCATTTGGGACCATTGAAGGAAGTCAAAGCAACTATCTGAAGCTAGTAAAGCTCTTAGGAAAGGACTTGTAGTAGATCAATGAGCTACATCAGTATTCAAAAGTGGACCTTGAAGCGTGCAGCTAGTTCCTTGATACATAACAAGGGAGAAAGCTATAAGAAGGTAATCCTTTTAAACTTGTCCTACTCCATCACACTCAAAAAAGGCTTAGGAAGAATAGAATCTTAAGCAATGGCAGAGTATGCTACCCAAATAGAGAAGTTGGAGAAAGGAAACAACCAACCCTAGAGATTTCACGTTAGCAATTTCCTTATGGGCAAGGAACTATGGGGATTAGTTAGTGGAGCTAAATTAGGCCTCAATATGCAGAGCCACTCACTCAAGCACAGGAAAAGGAAGTGGATGAGTGGATTGAAAGAGATAGAAGAGTCATATTCATCTTATCTCAACACATTAGTAATAGCATGATTGGTCATATCCAAGACTTAGACTCATCCAAGAAAGCATGGGAGGCCTTGGAGAGATTATACTCCATTTCTACAAATGCATGAAAGAAGCTCAAGAATGAGTTGAAGGACTTAAGAAAGACTTCAAATAGCCGCATCAATGATTATATCCCCAAGGTAAAAGGAATTGTGGATGCCTTAGGATCAATAGGCAGCTCCATCAATGATGATGATTTGGTAGCTCATACATTGAATGCGCTAAGAGATGATGACAAATGGAGGCCATTCACGACTTCATTACATGTGAGGGACTCATTACCAGATTTTGAGAAATTATTCACACTCATGGTGACTGAGGAAATGAACCTCAATGGAGGTCATTCAAAGGGCAATGACGCCCAAGTCTTTTATGCAGTAAAGGCAAAGGAAAGAGAGGTGGGCATAATGGACAAGGCAGAGGTAGAGGAAGATCAAGCAATGATCAAGATGGACTGAGTCAAAGCTATGGAGCAAGGGGGAGAGGAAGAGCTAGAGGAAGAGGAGGTCGATATCAAGGAAGGGACTACACAAAGGAATGCTATAATTGTGGCAATCTAGGTCACTTCACAAGGGACTGTTACTCAAAGAATAACCAAGAAGGCCATAAAAAGAATGAAGGTAACTATGCGAATACTTCAAATACATCACAACATGATAATCTCTTAGCCATGATGCAAAGAAATCGTAGAAGAGAAGGCATAGAAACCACATGGTTCATCGATAGTGGATGCTCAAATCACATGAGTTGCAATAGCGAAATGTTTTGTAATTTGCATGAACCAAGCACACAAGGGCATGTAGGATTAGGGGATGACACTGAGCATAGGATCACACACATAGGTGATGCTACTTTAAATGAGAATCAAAATGAAAAGTGTCTTAAAGATGTGTTACATGTATCGACAATCACAAAGAATTTAGTATCAGTTGGACAGGTGGTTGAAAGAGGATATGTAGTCAAGTTCAACAACAAAGGATGTTTTGTGGAAGACCCAAAGCAAGGCTACAAGCTGATAGCTAAAGGAAAGAAGGAAGGAAGATTATTCACTATGGATGTAAAACCACCCTCATCACATACAATCTATTTGACAGCTGGCAGCAAGCAAATAGCTCAGGTGGATTCGTGGCACAAGAGGATTGGCCACATAAACCTTCGAAAAATGAAGGATACACAAAGGAGAGGAGTGGTAAGTGGTCTTCCACATTTCCACTCTCAAAGTATGCAACACTTGTGTGAAGCATGTCAATTCGAAAAGCAAGCAAGGCTTCCATTCAAGAAGAGTACACAAAGAAGTAGATTTCTATTGGACCTCATTCACACCGACGAATGGGGACCAACCAAAGAACCTCATTGGGATGCAACCAATACTTTGTTATCTTCAACTTTAGAGTTTTTCAAAGCACTTGTTTAAAAGGAAATGGACAGGTACATAAAGATCCTTAGATCTGATGGAGGGGGAGAATACTTCTCCAAGGAGTTTTCTGAATTTCTAAGTCATAATGGCATTAAGAGTCAATATACATGCAGGTATACACCTCAACAAAATGGGATTGCAGAGAGAAAAAATAGACACATAGCTGAAGTGGCAAGATCGATGCTCAACGAGATGAATGTGCCCAATTGCTATTGGGTAGACATAGCAAGTACAGCCATACATCTCATGAATAGATGGCCCACTTTAAGTGTACATACTTTAAGTCCATATGAAGCATGGTATGGTAAGAAAACATATCTATCTCACTTCAAGATATTCGGTTGTGTATGTTATGTATACATACCTTATGAACTAAGCATAAACTTGAAGCGAAAGCTAAATGGTGCATTTTTATTGGGTATTCAAGAGAGGAAAATGGTTTTAGATGTTATGATCCTAAAACCACAGAGCTAAGAATATCTAGAGATGTTATCTTTGATGAATTGTTGCCATGGTATGGTGTGAAAGTAGATGCTACGATCCTAAAACCAAAGAGCTGAAGGTATCTAGAGATGTTATCTTTGATGAATTGTTGCCATGCTGTAGTGTGAAAGGAGATGTTATAGGTTGAAGACATTCATGATGCTGAAAGGAGAGTTGTAGAAGACCAAGAAAGTGTGGAAATTTTTGGTCCTTCAACTTCAAGAACAACATCAGAGGGTAGCCATACATTTCCATGGAAACGGAGGTTGAGAAGCAAGCCTACTTCAAGTGAAGAAAGTTCTACAAGAAGCAAAGGCATGAAGGGAAAAGATGATGGGCGCAATTTTGTGGCAGACATTGATAGGAGTAGTGAGGGAGAGTTTGAAAAAATAGAAACTCCAGGTGTAAAAACTTCAAAATAAAGAAGAAAAAGATTCATTCTAGCCCCTCAAGAGAGAAGAATTTCAAGATGAGAAAGATATCATGTTCAATGATTAACTTATGACTCATCGCTAAGCACTATGCATATATGAGTCAAGTAGTTGCATGTGAAGAACCTAATTATTTTGAGGATGCATCCAAGTATGAAGAATGGAACCAAGCCATGAATGAAGATGTAAAAGCACTTGGGGAGAACCACACTTGGTCATTAGTGCTTAAAACCAAGGACATGAAGGTTATCGGCAACAAATGGGTATACAAGGTGAAGAGAAATTCAGATGGTAGCATATCTAGGTATAAAGCAAGGCTCATAGCCAAAGGTTTTGCACAAACCTATGTCATTGACTTTGAGGAGACTTTCAGCCCTGTAGCAAGGTTGACTATACTAAGAGCTCACATTGCAATTGCAGCCTCAAAGAGTTGGAGGAATGCTTTCTTAGACGGTGACCTAGAGGAGACTATTTTCATGGAGGAGCCCGAAGGTTTTGAAGATCAAAGGTATCCACATCATGTGTGTAGGTTAAAGAAGGCTCTTTATGGTTTAAAGCAAGCACCAAGAGCATGGAATCAAAGATTAGTGGAATATTTGGCCAAATGTGGCTATAAGCAAAGTGATGCCGACTCATCATTATATATGAAGAAGGAAGGTGATCAGGTTGTCTACATTTGCATATATGTAGATGATCTTATTCTTATAGGGAATAATAAAGCAAGCATTAGAGAGATCAAGAACAAGCTTGGAGAAGAATTCAAGATCTCAGATCTTGGAGAATTGAAGTACTTCTTAGGCTTAGGAGTAATTTACAAGGAGGAAGGTATATATCTCATGCAAAGAAAGTAATTCTTGATGTACTAACAAAGTATGGCATGTGTAATTGCAAGCTAATTGCAAATCCATTAGAGGTAAATGAAAGGTTGAGTGCAAATAAGGGAGAAGACATTGAAGATGTTACTCTATACAGATCCATTGTAAGATCTTTGAACTATGCAACTCTTACTAGGCCAGACATCAAACATGTAGTAGTTCTCTCACAGTTTATGCAAACTCCCAAAGTGCAACATCCAATAGCGGCCAAGAGAGTTCTTAGATATCTCAATGGCAATGAAGGTTTATTCTATGCTTATGATGAGGATTTGTAGGTAAAAGCCTATTGTGATGTAGGTTGGTAGGTTCAAAAGCTGATAGGAGAAGTACAAGTGGCTATGTAATCATGATTGGAAGCAAGACTATCTCATGGAGCTCTGCTAAGCAGCCAACAGTAGCCCTATCTTCCACGGAAGTTGAATATAGAACCTTAGCCTTTGTCACA
The DNA here is from genome assembly GCA_020310875.1 of Ceratopteris richardii. Classification (NCBI taxonomy): domain Eukaryota; kingdom Viridiplantae; phylum Streptophyta; class Polypodiopsida; order Polypodiales; family Pteridaceae; genus Ceratopteris; species Ceratopteris richardii. The sequence continues at coordinate 93,741,634 of CM035426.1, forward strand.
TGCGAGATTATGTGGATGAAGAAGCTCATTAAGGACTTGAACTTGCAGGTAAAACATATTCCAATCATGTGCGACAATATGAGTAGTGTACACCTAGCTTCGAATCTAGTTTTTCATGCTAGGTCCAAGCACATTGAAATACACTATCATTTCATAAGAGAGAAGGTGATTGCAAAAGAAATTAAGGTGGAGCATGTAAGTACCAAAGATCAATTTGTAGATATGTTTACAAAAGGATTTGAAGGAACAAAGCTACTAAAATTCAAAAGAAGCATTGGTCAAGGAATTGAACTCACAACCACTTGATTAGGAATGTGATGGGCTAACCACTTGCCGCAAAAGCCATGGTTGAGGATTACTTCGTAATCCTCTCTCTTAGGATGTGGTTCAACCATCTCCTACCTATCACTTTATTACATTCTTCCCCCCTTGGTCAATCATTGTCCTCAATGATATGCTCTTGTATCCCTCTAGCCTTGGTAATCAGCCCTTTGAATTGATGTCCTCAACCCAATTTCTTGAACCTTGTTCGCAACCTTGGTCTCTTGAACCCTTGCTCTCAACCTTGGTGTCTTGAACCTTCTTGTTCGCAACCTTGGTGTCTTGGGCCCTTCTTCTCAACCTCAGTCTTGAACCTTGTTCTCACCCATGTTTGGTATCTTGAACCCTCAAGTGCCACCCATTGTTTCCCAAGGGCTTTATACTTTTTAGCTATCTCATTATATTTGGAAACCCCGAGAGCTTTCCAACCGTATTTTACATGCCTCAATCCGACCTATGGATTGAGAGATACACCTCATGCTACTAGAATTAGGGGACGTAGTGTCGACCCCCATTGACAAAAAAAGCGAGCCTCATCGCTTATGTGATGCTCCTTGTCGAGAGCGTTGCATAAGCGATGGCCCCTTTTTTTCATTAAAAAAATAATGGGCATCGTATAAGCGATGAAAAGCGTCATTTATGCAAGGCTATTTTTTGTCATTGCTAATAGCATCGTTAGTTATCAATGCTGGTAGTGATGCTGACAAACTGCCTGCGATGCTCCAGTGTTGCATAAGTGACGCCATGGATTCATAAAAAAAATTCGATTTCTCCCGACACATTTGTGTCAGGATTGAGATGAGAGAGAGAGAGGGAGCACGTGCTACTACAACGAGGACAGAAAGAGAGAAGTCAATTGCACCATAAACACACATACACACACACATACACATGCATACACACATATATACACACATAGACACACACATACACATACATACACACATAGACACACACACACATACACACATATTTATATTATAAATATATATATATATATATATATATATATATATATATATATATATATATATATATATATATATATATATATATATATATATATATATATATATATATATATATATATATTATAAATAGATACAAACATACATACATACACACACATATGCATACACTCACATACATGTGTACACATGCACATGCATAGACGTACATGTACATACACATATGTGGATACATACACACATGTGCACGTATGAAAACTCATATACACACACTAGACATAAATATGCATACACACATAGAGACACACATACACACACATGCATACATATGCATACATAATGCACATGCATATGCATACATACATACTTACATGCATACACACACATACACACACACACACATAAACACCTTCGCATATACACCTACATAAACATACACACACATATATGTACTTACATATACATACACACATATGCATACATGCATATACACACACATATACACATACATACACACATGCATATAAACATACACATGTATACACACATGCACATGCATACACATATACATATACATACATATACACATACATACATATGCATACATATACGTATATGCACATTAGGTCACATGCATGCCTGCCCACAAACATATGCATATACTTACACACACATAGTTACATACATGTATATACCTGGACATGCACAGACCAATAGACACATAACTATACACATAAATTTACTTGCGCACATATATATACATACATACACACACACATATATACACACATACTTTTACATATTTATATACACACAGGTAGAGACACATACTCACACATGCATACACATATACATACACACATACACACACTAAACATAAATATGCATACACACACATAGAGACACACATACACACACACATGTACACACACATGCATACATAATGCACATGCATATGCATACATACATACATACATACATACATACATACATACATGCATGCATGCATACACACACATACACACCCACATGCACATATACACACATACACACACACACTCACATATACACCTACATACACATACACAAACATATACATACACACATAATATACATACACACATATGCACGCACACACACACACAAAAATACACACACATACATATGCATACATATAAATATATGCACATCAGGTCACATGCATACCTGCCCACAAACATATGCATATACTTTTACACACATAGTTACATACATATATATACCTGGACATGCACAGAACAACAAACACATAACTGCGCACATAAATTTACCTACACACACATATATACACATACACATATATACATACACACACATATATATACACACATACTTTTACATATTTATATACACACAGATAGAGACACATACTCACACATACACATGCATACACATATACATACTGTCACTCTCACTCTAGCACAATGGCAAGTACCAATGTCAGGATATGCACCTCATAAATGTCAATCCGCGAAGACGTGAGGACTAGTATGAAGACTGTGAGCAAGTGAAGGCACAAGTGCATGAGTGAAAGCACACAAGCATGCACACACATACACACACAAACGCGCACTAGGTAAGAGCAAAGAGTGGGACAATGGAAGCACTACAACAGATCGATGGTATACCGAGGTTTTTACCGAGGAAAATGAACGCGGCTTTATTTGCCTCGACGCCAATGTAAAGGTCGGTATGTGCGCCGGTACCAAAGCATCGGTATATGCGTCGGTATATGCGTCCGTATATGCATCGGTAATACCGGCGCCCATATCGGTGCCCATACCGAGGCCTCTGCTGGGTGTACCGTCACGCATACCATCGCCGGCTGGGTGTATCGACGCTTATTTCGATGACATTACTGGGAGTACCGTCATGTATACTGATGACCATACCTGCAAAATTTTTTTGGGGCAGAGTGTGTTATCTTTTGCTACAGCAACATTACCATGATGTTGCTTAACAAAAGACAATACACTCTGCCCAAAAAAAACCAAGTACATGTGATGTGTACTCTAATGTCAACCAAAATATGATTTCATGAAACAGAGTATTATTGGACACAAAAAGATAATTAGAATGACCCATGAACCATGTACAAAAGAAGTTATATATTTCAATAATGAAGCATGTACAAGAGTGTGGCAAACCAATGTCATATATGACGCTTTTGCAAAATGTCGCAAAGCAATGCATTGCCATATGAAAATCAAATAAAAAATTTTGGTGTTCCATTGCCATACACATGCAAAGAATGTTCCATATCAACAGTCCTGCAACAAAGAACATTAATGGAATGAGATAAATTCACATGAAAATTACAAACAACAAGTAAAAACCAAGTTTATAAATTAATTACCTCATCTCAAATGCTCCCATGAAACGACCGCATCGCGTCCTTCCAAGTCCTCGAATAGTGCAATCAACCCATGACGATATCCATAAGACTCCTCTGTTCGTGTTGGAGGACGACCCATTGCCAGCTCTTGAAACAAATATACAAAAGATTAGAGGAACACACATGAGAAATTTAACACAAATAGATTCAATAAATGAAATGGTACTTACAAACTCATGACGCATCGTGTCATATCCGCCGCTGCCCAAATGTGACGGTCCAACCGTATCTAAACGTGTGGTTGCGGCATCTCGCTGCTAGCAATATCCGTCAGGAGTCTGCTGTTGCTCGTCACGAATCATGTCCCACTCCTCAGCATCTAACCATACGGGCTTTGGTAAGCCTGCTCTGAAAGCATCACGAGCCTTGGATCCTCGATGGGACATAACCTCACGTGCGGTGTGCAGAATCCACTCTGAACTGACAAGAGACTGTCCATCGGCTGGTCGGAACTCCTGATAAATCGCCTGTGTGATATAATTCTTCCGATCTTTATCATGTTCACTCCATTTCAGCATGATAGAGTGTCCAAACTGGATGGAGCAAAGCTGTCGTATGCATGCACACATTGCTTTGCCAGCCGCATCCATCACTGGAGCTCCATCTCAGATACTATACACCTTGGAGTCATCATGTTCATGAGCACCCCAAGGTGTACGTGGTGTTCCACATGGTGTACTGCGTGGCGTACCTACATCTGAGGTACTCGTCCTAGGAGTAGAAGCGGGCGACACAACATCCGTCGCACTACCTCCACAATAGCCGCCTCCTCCGCCTCCAGACCTACCTGTAGATCCACTCCTAGAACCTCCTGCTCTAGAGCATGACCTCGATCTACGAGATGGGCCAGAACTTGTATTTATTTATATATTCAGATTTTTTCCTTACGTAATCCTATTTTTATATATTTAATTATATATATTTAATTAAAACCCTAATCTTAAAAATCTAGACCTAAAATATGTATATTTTTATATGCATGTTTATGTACATGTATATATGTATTATATGTGTATGTGTATGTGTGTATATATGTTATGTAGGTGTTAAAACCCTAAAACCCTAATCTTAAAGATTTAGACCTAAAATATCTATATTTTTGTATGCATATGTATCTACATGTATGTATGTATTATATGTATATGTGTATGTGTGTATATATGTTATGTAGGTGTTAAAACCATAAAACCCTAATCTTAAACATTTAGACCTAAAATATCTGTATTTCTGTATGCATGTGTATTTACATGTATGTATTATATGTATATGTGTGTTTGTGTATATATTATATGTAGGTATTAAAACCCTAAAACCCTTAATCAGAAAGACTTAGACTTAAATATGAAATACTAAAACCTAAATACTTAAACACCTATAAAAATCTAAACTCCTAATCCTAAAACCCTAATCATATTTTTTATATACATTTATTTATATATTCAGATTTTTTTCTTATTTTTCTTTATATTTTTTCTTAATATAAATATAATTGAGTTATATGTATGCCTAAACCCTAAAACCCTAATCTTAAAGATCTAGACCTAAAATATGTATACTTTTGTATGCATGTATATATACATGTATATATGTATTATATGTGTATGTGTATGTGTGTATATATGTTATGTAGGTGTTAAAAACCCTAAAACTTAAATCTTAAAGATTTAAACCTAAAATATATATACACATAGAAAGACTTAGACTTAAATATGAAATACTAAAACCTAAATACTTAAACACCTATAAAAATCTAAACCCCTAATCTTAAAACCCTAATCATATTTTATATATATATTTATTTATATATTCAGATTTTTTCCTTACTTAATCCTATTTTTATATATTTAATTATATATATTTAATTATATATATTTAATTAAATTATTCAAAACACTAGTTCTTTTTTATTTATTTATGTATATAATTATCTTATTTTATATATATATATTTGTTTATATATTCAGATTTTTTCCTTACGTAATCCTATTTTTATATATTTAATTATATATATTTAATTAAAACCCTAATCTTAAAAATCTAGACCTAAAATATGTATATTTTTGTATGCATGTGTATGTACATGTATATATGTATATTATGTGTATGTGTATGTGTGTATATATGTTATGTAGGTGTTAAAACCCTAAAACCCTAATTTTAAAGATTTAGACCTAAAATATCTATATTTCTATATGCATGTGTATCTACATGTATGTATGTATTATATGTATATGTGTATGTGTGTATATATGTTATGTAGGTGTTAAACCCTAAACCCTACATGTATGTATATTATGTAGGTGTTAAACCCTAAAACCTAAATACTTAAACACCTATAAAAATCTAAACCCCTAATCTTAAAACCCTAATCATATTTTATATATATATTTATTTATATATTCAGATTTTTTTTCTTATTTTTCTCTATATTTATTCTGAATATAAATATAATTGAGTTATATGTATGCCTAAACCCCCAAACCCTAATCTTAAATATCTAGACCTAAAATATGTATATTTCTGTATACGTGTGTATATACATGTATATATGGATCATATGTGTATGTGTATGTATGTGTAAATAACCTAAAAACCCTAATCCTATTTTTATGTATTTGATGTAAAAAAAACTTCAAAATAAAATAATTATATATTTATTTATATATATTTAATTAAAACACTAGCTTATGTGTGTGTATATATGTGCATGTGTGTATGTATGTGTGTGCGTTATTGTATGCATGTGTGTATATGTGTATGTGTGTCTATGTATGCATGTGTGAGTATATGAGTATGTATGTACATATGTGTGTGTATGTATGCATGTGTGTACATGTGTGTCTATGTATACATGCATGTGTGTATATGTGTGTATGTATGCATGTGTGTATGTATGCATGTGCGTATGTATACATGTGTACATGTGTGTGTGTATGTATGCATGTGTGTACATGTGTGGGTATGTATACATGCATGTGTGTATATGTGTGTATGTATGCATGTGTGTATATGTGTGTATGTATGAATGTGTGTATATATGTGTGTGTATGTATACATGTGCACATGTGTGTGTGTATGTATGCATGTGTGTACATGTGTGTGTATGTGTATGTGTGTGTATGTATGCATGATGTGTGTATATGTGTATGTGTGTGTATGTATGCATGCATGTGTGTATATGTGTGTATGTATGTGTGTATACATATGTGTATATGTGTGTGTATGTATGTGTGTATGCATGTGTGTGTATGTATGCATGTGTGTATATGTGTATATGTGTGTATGCATGCATGTGTGTATAGGTGTGTGTATGTAAGCATGCATGTGTGTACATGTATGTGTGTAGGTATGCATGTGTAAATGTGTAAATGTGTATGTAAATGTGTGTAGGTATGCATGTGTAAATGTGTAAATGTGTGTGTGTATGTATACTCTATTTTCCTATCTCTATCTTCCTTACTTTCATTATTCTTTATCTCTCTCTCTCTCTCTCTCTCTCTTCTCTATCTCTTTCTCTCTCTCTCTCTCATTTCTCTCTCTCTCTTTCTCTCTCTCCTTCTCTCTCTATCAATAGAGAATAAAACAATCACTTACAAGTATGTCCCTCTTTTGGATCGTTGTCGTCAAAGCATAATGTATGTCGCCTATCGTCCAATTCCAAACAATCGATGCCAAAGAACTTCTGCAAAATCAAAGAAAAGAGAAATTACAAAACCTAAAGCATAGAGAAACACAAATGCTAACAGTACGCACAACACTTACCAAGATGTGAGATCTAAGCTGAGATAGAGTGTGTGTGTGTAGAGAGAGAGAGATCTGTGTGTGTGTGTGTGCACAAGACAATGCAGGTTGCAATTCGCTTCACACGCACAAGTTCGACAGAAGACTCAGACACGTGCAAAAATGTGAAGTTTTGCTCTTGGGTTCGCGGTATGTTTAAAAGTCAGCCTCGGTATATGCGTCGGTAAGAGCATCGGTATATGCGTAGGTAACTTCCAGTAAATTACCGACGTTTATACCGATGCTCATACCGATGCTCATACCAACACATATACCAAGGCATATACCGACGGATGTGGGCCACACCGATGGTCCGTTTAAAACGGTCATACCAACGGTCCCTTGACCGTCGGTATCTCTAAGTGACATTTTCCAATGCCCATACCGACGCCGAGTGTGATCGTCAGTATATGGAGCGTCGGTATGCCCCTCATATGTTGTAGTGAAGGAGTCCGATTACAAAAGAGTTCTCTTACAAAAGCTCAAATCTACAACAAGCTAACCTCAAAACTGAGCTCTTTAGCTCTTTTTATAATTTTTTGAGTAGTTTTGGCCTTGTCCAGACTTAGTGTCCAGCCTAGTTAAAAATTAGGTTACAAGGTTTATTTGAGGGCTCAAAGAGAGTTTAAAATTTATGAAAACTGGTACGATGATACTTCTAATTCCTCAAGCTTGAGGACTCCTTGGCTTGAACAAAATGGAGTTGCAAAAATGTGAAATGGTATTTACAACGGTTTTTAGTGATGAAAATCACTATTTTTATAGGGATTTCTTCTTAAAATTTGACATGTGCTTCTTGGAGCTCCTGACATGCTCCATCTTCTTGTGTTTCCACCTCTTTGATGTGCTCCTGTGCTTTGTACTTGACCTTGGTCTTCAACACTCCCCCCCCCTCTCTAGTCTGTCGTCCTTGACAGACCCTTGTTGGAGTGGTTGTTCCATGTAGTACTTTGAGAGGTAGTGTTCATTATGTATCAACAAGAGCGGTCCATCTTCCAAATGTAGCTTGGTCGGTTGTCTGGTTCTTGATTTTATCACTGCTATCCTATGCAATTTTGGGTCCCGTTATATGTACTGCTTCCTTGGATTCCGATTGGATGGCATAGATCTGTGCTTTCACAATTGCTAGTTGCTCAAAAGAGGTTGTCAATGTTGACTTTGGGTAGCTATCAGTGGTGAATTGCTTCATATGTACTGATGTTGTAACTATGATATCCTCTCGATCTTTCAAACATGGCATTTACGATTTTTATACCAAGTACTTATAACCCATAAGGGATGATGGGTAAGTGTGTTAGTGCATGGGTTGAAGAAAATGCGTGCCTTGTGCATGGCCTTGTAATGTAGTCCTATGCATGCTTACTTGGGGAATGCAAAAATGGGGTCTTGAGCTAAGTGCTCAAGGGTATTCTGACGAAGAGGTTTCCTACTCTATCATGGTCATGGTGTTGTCGAAGTAGGCGACTCTTACCATGGTGAAAGGTCTGTAGATATTCATCTCTTCATCTTGTACTTCCATCATGCTGATTGGCCATTAGCTTGTCTTTCTTGTGGATGGATGTCCTTGTTGATGGTGCACTGATGAGATTCTTTGAGCACCTAGTCTTGTTTCTTCTTCTCTCTTTCCTTTTTTTTTGGAACAATGCCACAAAACAAGAAGAAGGTGGTAAGTATCAATAAAATAGTTTACAGATGTCAAATGTGTTTCATGTGCCTGGGAATCTCAATTGTGTCTATGCACGGCCTTGTAATGTGGCCCTATATTAATGCATACTTGGGAAATGCATTACCTGAATGGTGCAAAAGACAAGGTTATGTGGAAGGCACATGGTTGTTGCACATTGAGGCTTCAATGTTCTTGCAGATGTTGATGCAGCCTTTGGTGGAGGTATTCATGGGATTTCAAAATAAGAATTGAGCATTCCTCCTAATAGGGATCCATTTGAGAATAGCAATTGGCTGTGTACTAATCATTTTTGGCCCCTTCATCTTTGGATGGTTTCTTAAATTTCATGTCCCTCATGGTGGGCTTTTTGGTTCTCTGGGGGCTATTGGTACTTTTGGCTTCCAAACCCATACCCTTTTTGCATGTCTGCTTACTATTGCTAAAGAGGTGATTTGATCTTCTTTTGTTCTCTGTAATTTGTCGGATATCTTGTGGTTGACCTTGGCATGGTTGCTTAATTCTTCTTTTTGCATGGTTGGCTTGCTTGGATGGAATTTGTGTGGCAAAGCCATGTTGAAAGTTGTTCAAGCTCAAGAGTGTGGGAGCATACCCCAAATTGAACCTTCCACACCATCCACAATCAAAGGAGGCTGATTTCCACGAGTTGGAGGTATCAAATCATGCCCATAATGGAAAGGAGCTGGTTAGAGAAGATTTAGCTCACCTCTTGATGTGATTGGACCTCATTTTTGACATCTATATGCTTTTGATTAGTTAAAGAGGTTAGTATGTGGTCTTTAACACCTCTAATGAGTTGTATTATAACTTAGAGTCGTGGAAATACATGTCCAAGCTGCCCCTTGCTTAAGCACACCCCCTACTAGCTATTCTCTGATGGAGAGTGTTAATCTCCAAAAGAACAACCTACTCTTGAGTTTAGAACACCTCTATATCAAGAGTAAGTCAAAACCTTCACCAAATTAGAGGTCCAATCTCCAAATTATCAAAAGTTGAAAAATCTTGTGACGAAGATAAAACACAGAAAGTCTGCTGCATAATTTCTTCTCATTGACCTATCAAACATGTAAAGTTTTCTATGAAATTTTGTATGGAGTGTCGCCTAGAAATTGCGCACCTCCTCCAAGTTAAAGTTCTTCAAAAGGTTTAGTATAACTTGAGAAATCAACTTCACAAGCTACCTATGTCAAAATCTAAACTTCTGAGAAGTCGATTTGACACCCCTAACTTCTTAACTTTGGTTCTCACAATGTCGAACCCGTTTTACCAAATCCTTTTGGCTGTAGATAGCTTATCTCTCAACTTAGATTTTGAGCTATCATATGTGTAAAACTTTACACTGTGCACTGAGCACTACTCATTTCATTAGACTCAAAATCTGCTCGTGTTTTAGAAGACTGTGAACACTCAACACATATGAATGTTCCTACTAACAATTCTCTTAGCCTGTTTGCAATTAGGATCTGAAACTCAAGCCAAAGACTCATTAACTATCAACTTAGATATCCTCAAAAGGATTTTACAAATGATTTACCACAGACGGAGTAGACACGAAAAGATCGGGCGCAACATTTCTTCAATTACTCAGAAGTTTACAGTTGAGTGATGAGAGGAAACTCAACTAACTTTTCACATGTCTCATGACATCTAACTTCTACTATCTTGACTTCTATCTATTCTTTCATATGCTCTCATATCACGCCTCGACATTTTCAAGGTATTTATAGAGAAATTTGTACAAGTCTATGACTAATCAAAGATCTAAGTGAACTATAACTATACTAATGTACATATGTGTACATTCCTCATATCCTCTGAATGTATCTTTCCTCCAAGCTTCAATTGGTGATTGATCTGCACCAACAGCTCCCCCTCAATCATCAATTGAGGTTTCTCTTTTCTTCTTTATATCTGCCATGTCTTTAAACTTCTGTAGCTTTGGTCCATCCAAGCTCTTTGTAAGCATATCAGCTATTTGATCTTTAGTTGAAGTATGTATGACTTCAATCTCTTTATCCATCACCTTCTCTCTTAGAAAGTGATACTGTATCTCAATGTGTTTGGTCCTGGCATGAAAAACAGGATTAGCAGCTAAATACAATGAACTCATGTTATCTCCATATATAATTGGTACCCCATGCACAATGTCAAAACTCTTCATCAAAGTCTTGAGCCAAATCACTTCCTTTGCAGCTTCAACCATGCCTTTGTACTCTGCTTCTGTAGAAGACAAAGCAACTGTATGTTGCTTCTTGGAACACCATGAGATAAGTTTATCTCCCACATAACACATGTATCCAAAAGTTGATCTTCTATCATCTGGATTACCTGCCCAATCTGCATCACTATAGATCTTAATGTTTGTATCTGATGTAAACCCATAATACAAACCTTCATTGAGTGTACCCTTAATGTACCTCAACACTCTTTGACCTGCAATCCAATGTTCTTTCCTTGGGCAATGCATGAATTGAGACAAAACCCCTACTGCATATGATAAATCAGGTCTAGTTAAAGTAGCATAGATAAGACTACCAACCAAACTCTGATATTGTCTCATGTCCTTGAATTCTTCACCTCCAAACTTACTCAATTTATGATTCACCTCCATTGGTGTAGGTGCTACCCTGCAATCATCCATTTTAAACTTGATTAACAAGTTCTTCAAATACCTTTCTTGGGTCACAAATACTCCATGTTGAGTATATGTAATCTCCATGCCCAAGAAGTATGACAAGTCTCCCAAGTCACTTATTTTGAACTCCTTTTCCATTTGCTTCTTGAGTCTTTGTATTCCTTCTTCATCTGTACCTGTAAGGATTATATCATCAACATATATGCACATGTATATGAAACCATTATCACTTGCTTTGACAAGCAAGCTACTATCTGCTTTAGACACCTGAAATCCAAGTTCTTTCAAGAACTTTACAAGTCTATAGTTCCATGCCCTTGGGGCCTGCTTCAAGCCATACAAAGCTCTCTTGAGCTTGCACACATGATCTGGATACCTTTTATCTCTGAATCCTTGAGGTTGCTCCATGAACACATCATCTGAAATATAACCATTCAAAAAAGCATTTTTCACATCAAGTTGACATAACTTCCAACCTTTACATGCAGCAATAGCTATAAGTGTCCTGATGGTTGTCATCTTTGCCACAGGACTATAAGTCTCATCATAGTCAACACCATAAGTCTGAGCAAACCCTTTGACAACAAGTCTAGCTTTGTATCTAGACACACTTCCATCTGCAAACCTTTTGGTCTTGTAAACCCACTTGCATCCAATGATTTTCTGACTATTTGGTTTTGGAACCAAATCCCATGTTTGATTCTCCAATAGTGCATCAAATTCTTCCTGCATAGCTTTCTCCCATTTTTCCTTACCTTTTGCCTCTTCATATGTAGAAGGGTCTTCATCTGTTTTCATCATATAAGCATAATCTTTTGTTGCCAAAAATGAAGTATCATAACTATACCTTGTAGGTTGCCATTTGTTCCTTGTAGACCTCCTAAGTTCTCCACTTCTTGAGGTTTCTGGTTCTTCATATTCAGGATCAAATCTTGGTGTTTCTTCCACTTCAACCTGCACTTCATTATTCTCTTGTTCATCAAATATTTGAACCTTTGATTTACCTTTCCTTTGGCTCACTTCTTCTTCATCACCTGTATTGATATTGACTGTACCTGCATACCAAGTACTTTGCTCATCAAATGTAACATCTTTAGAAACCATGAATTGTTTTGTAGATGGACTCCACAATCTATAGCCCATCTGTTTATCATCATAACCAATGAAAACATATTTTTCAGCTTTAAACTCCAACTTGTGCCTTAATTGTGATGGCACATATGCATATGCCACACATCCAAAAACTCTGCAATGATCCAAGGTAGGTCTCTTACCCCACCAAGCCTCATATGGTGTCATACCCTGCAAGGCTTTACATGGTAACCTATTGACCAAATAAGTGGCTGTATTTACAGCCTCAACCCACAAATAATTAGGGCAATTTTTCTCCTTCATCATGGATCTTGCAAACTCAACAAGTGTTCTATTTCTCCTTTCTGCTACACCATTTTGTTGAGGAGAGTACCTGCAAGTAACTTCCCTTTTTATACCTGCATTCCACAAGTAATCACTGAACTCATTAGAGAAATACTCTCCCCCTCCATCTGACCTTAGTCTTTTCAACTTATGTCCTGTAATTCTTTCTGCATATGCATGATAGTGTTTAAATGTATTAAACACTTCTGACTTATCTTTGATCACATAAATAGTGATCCATCTAGTAGCATCATCAACATAAATCACATAATACCTTAACCCATTATACTGAAATCCTTTGATGGTCCCCACACATCTGTGTGTACCAATTCAAGCTTCTCTGAGTACATAAAACCATGCTTGGAGTAGGAAAGCTTATGAGCCTTACCTAATTGACATGCCTCACATCTGTATGTCATATGTTGACCTGCAACATTAGGCAATCCAAGCACTGAACCATTGTTAATCATGTCTTTAATACCTCTTTCATTGAAATGTCTAAGCCTCTTGTGCCAAAGATCTAACTCAGAGATCTTATGTCCTCCATATGTGAACATAGCATGACCAATATTGCCTTGAATCTTCAATGTAAATAATCTTCCTTCTTTCTTCCCTCAAACAATCTGTTTATACCCTTGGCTAGGGTCTTCCACATATACTCCATCATTAGTGAACCTTACTTCATAACCTTTTTCCACAATTTGTCCTACACTTATCAAATTCTTAGGAATTGTAGGAACATACAAGACCTTACTCAATAAGGTACTACCATCCTTGGCCTTCACTGATCCAATTGACTTCACATTGTGCTTTGTGTTGTCACCTGTTTGAACAACATGATTAAAAACCTTACTCTCCAAATCAGTCATCAAAGATATATTACCACTCAGGTGATTGCTACACCCTGAGTCAATGTAGAAGACTCTCTGATCTTCACTCTGCCTTTCACAAGTTGCATTCATTATCAATGTTGAATCCTCCTTTTGATCTGAAGCATAATTGTAGTAGGTGTTGTTGTATTGTTGACTTTGGAATCCTCTACCTGCATTTCTTCCAAAGTAACTCCTACCACCTCTGCCTCTGAAATTACCTCTTTGATTTCTGCCTCCTCTTCCTCTTGAATTATAGTTCTGATTATATCCACCATTACTCTGATTATTATGCCAACAATCATTAGCTAAGTGATTTGTCTTACCACAAATCCAGCAAGCTTTGCCTCCATCTTTGTTGTTCTTGCCTCTTCCTCTTCCTTTGCCACCTCCTCTTCCTCTTAGGAAGTTGGCTTGACTAGTTGTACCTTCATCTTCACTTGCTTGTTGCTTTCCTTTGCTATTCTTCTTCTTGTCCTTTGAGTACATTGCATGACCTGCACTCTTGTTACCATCTCCTTTAACATCCTGCTCAAATGTTAGCATATGACCAAGCAACTGATTTAAATCAGGAGTGAAATGATCAAGTGATAACTCTGTAGACAAAATGAATGGCTTCCATTTGTCATCACCTCTTAAACCTGTAAGAATTTTCCTTACCAATTTATCCTCCTCAATGTCTTCATCAACAGCTCCTAAAGCATCTGCAATGTCTTTCATCCTTGTTACATAGTCTGAAATAGATTGAGAGGCCTTCTTCTTGAAGGTGGTAAACTCTGCCCATAAGGATGCCTTCCTTGACTTAGTAGTATTTTGGAAATGCTCCTCCAAAGCATTCCAAATATCAGTTGCACTTTCAAGACCTCGAATATGAGGTAACAAGTAATCATTGACTGCCATATATATAATGCTCCTAGCTTGAGCATCTGTCTTCATCCAATTTTTCAAATCTGCTAACTCTTCCCTAGTTGGAACACTAGGATCTCTGAACTGTGGCTTCTCTTCTTCTCCTGTGATGTAGGCTATTAAATCTTTGCTCATAAGATGAGCTTCCATCCTCATTGACCATGCAGGATAGTTTTCCCTATCCAATTTCTCTATCTGTAGAGAATCTCCCATCTTGTGTCCACCTGTGTATTGAAATCTTCAAGCTTTATAAACAATATATGTACCTTTACTTCGAATTAGACTCCTTTTGTCCTTCTTGATGTCATATGGTCTCCTCCTCAAGCTTTGCCTTCAAACTTTCACCTTTTAGTTCTTCAATTGTTGAATTTCTTGAATCTGCAGCAGTCGAGATCCTCCTTTCCTTGATTTTGATGTCTCCTGCTCTGATACCACTGATGGAGAGTGTTAATCTCCAAAAGAACAACCTACTCTTGAGTTTAGAACACCTCTATATCAAGAGTAAGTCAAAACCTTCACCAAATTAGAGGTCCAATCTCCAAATTATCAAAAGTTGAAAAATCCTGTGAAGAAGATAAAACACAGAAAGTCTGCTGCACAATTTCTTCTCATTGACCTATCAAACATGTAAAGTTTTCTATGAAATTTTGTATGGAGTGTCACCTAGAAATTGCGCACCTCCTCCAAGTTAAAGTTCTTCAAAAGGTTTATTATAACTTGAGAAATCAACTTCACAAGTTACCTATGTCAAAATCTGAACTTCTGAGAAGTCGATTTGACACCCCTAACTTCTTAACTTTGGTTCTCACAATGTCGAACCCGTTTTACCAAATCCTTTTGGCTGTAGATAGCTTATCTCTCAACTTAGATTTTGAGCTATCATATGTGTAAAACTTTACACTGTGCACTGAGCACTACTCATTTCATTAGACTCGAAATCTGCGCCTGTTTCAGAAGACTGTGAACACTCAACACATATGAATGTGTCATGGTCGCGCGGGAGCATCCATCACGCGAACATGCTCTTTTGCTCCTCTCTGCTCCTTGATCCACGTCCGCGAACCCACACACAGAGTGATATCATTCGAACCACCCGACCACGTCCAAGCTGTCTTGCTTAACTCATATCATATTCAGAATTAAGACTTCTCTCTTCTTAGTCACTTCTACCTCTCTCCAATTAGATGCCATGTGGCACAAGTGCCACCTCATCTAAGAGGATATACATCCATAATATGACATTTCCTTCCCCTTGAAAATATTTTCGTCCTCGAAAATATAAATGAAATGTCCGTAATGGTAGAAGAAAGTGCTCGGACTCCCCTGAACCCCATGTACTCTATGTACATGGTCATCTCTGTGTGTTGTTTCCCCATATCCTTCCCCTTAAGAAGGCTCATATGTGATCATCTCAAAGGTGGGAAACCATCTGAGTGGTGCCTACTATCTCCCATATACACTCAAGTTCCAAACTATCACTCCCATAACATATAACATCCTTAGAATGACCTAAGTCCATATGATGTTTGCTCTATGGAGTAATAGTAAGAAAAACAAGTGTAAGGTGCCAAGCTCATAAGCTTGACCATACCATAATGAAGACAGTAAACCATATGATCCTCTGAAATATAGAACAAAGTCCCACAACAAGTGACTCCAAACCCGTCTAAGACTAAATGATAGATTGCCCTCATAACACTCCAGGTCTTCTTAACCTTGAGTGTGCTCACAAGTAATAGTTTCTTCTAACTACCTTGTGACCATGCAATTCCATCCTGTAACTCATATATAAGAATTTCTTAGTAGTGGAATGAATTCTGTACATTCCACCAACCAAGAAGTCTGTGGTTTGTCATCCTTTACCATTGGACTAAGTTCTAATGGAAGAGCATCAATTGGCACTAGTGCAAACTCTAATATTTCTCTTCCCTCTAGTTTGCCATATGAATGCAAAAGCATTCCCTTTTGAGATTCAGATAATCCCTAAGTACCTATGCTCCTAACTGATGTTTACTCATCATACTCATGATGTAACACCAACTAAGAGTTTGGTACCATAATAGGTTAGATATATCTCTATCTCCTAGAAAGTATAAAGAGAAGAGTCATATCTCTACTTCCAGTCTCACTAATGTGAATAACTAGATCATCTCATCTAGTCAAGGACCATCACTGGAAATAAACATAACTACTTCTCTCTAGAGTCTCCATGTGAGACTCAATCTAACCATCATGATTAACTGATCTCCCTCTTGTCTTTAATAGAAGAGTGCCACTCCTATCTAGACAATCTAAATGAGAAAGTGAAACTCTCTCCATGTCTATCTCTGTAATCTCTTCCAAGGAAAAGAGCTCTAGCAGTGGAAACTATTCCACTTTCCCTTTCCCTTTGAAAGAGATTCTGTTGAATCCATTTTCTCTACTCATCCATAGGTGAGAACATGCACTAAGTTCTCCATACTTTTCCTTCCAAAATAGTGGAGAATCATACTCCCATATGAAGGAAAATTACATGGAAAAGTAGAGGAAATGAATTCCTTCTCAAATATAGATTAAGAGATGTTTTCAGAACACCTCTTCTATCTAAAGAAAAACATACTCTATTCTTCCTCTATGAAGAAATTATGTTTTCCTTTCCTTCTTTCTCTCCCAAAGTATAGGAGCTAAAGTGAGAATACTGAACTAAAGTAAGATCCCTCATGGATCTCTGAGCTGATTCCCACTTTCTCCTTACCTTAAAAGAGAAACTCATGAATTTATTTAGTCCTCTCTTCCATAACTAATGCATAATCCCTCATCACATATTCCTATGAAGATGGAGAACAGATCTCCGCTAACTAATGAAGGTGTATGTAGTGAAGAGTGGAGAAAATAAATTCCTAATAAGGGCCAAAGCCCTCTACTAAAATGGTCAACAATGATGTGTATCCATAGTGAAGAACTATCTCTGCCAACCATACTCTGTGCATGGATCTATACGATCCAATCAACTAATGGAATTATCCTTTCTGAAAGCACAACATGAGTATGTGATATCCATGGTGATAAAATCACCTACCACATTCTCTACTGGAAGAATAAATCTTCCCATACTGTGAAAGATAACTCCCAATCTTAAGGAGATGTCTACTAAGAGCTCTCCTCTGATCTAGTGAGACATGATGCCATGAATGATGAGTCCTTTTCTTCCTGGCCATAGAAGAAGAGTGCTCAAAGGGAAGTCGTTTCCACCGTCCCATACCAGTGAAAACTTCTTCCAATTCACGGTGTCATACCTACACTAAACCAAATATCTATTCCATATAATAGGTGGACTCCAATGAATCCCATATACTAAAATCATATCAGTGGACTGAAATGAGTCCCATGTCCTCAAACTAGTTAGTTTGGTTCTAGTCAATGATGTGACAATGGATATCCCCTTCTGTTCCAAACCAACTTGTTCCTAGGTACAAAGACTAAGT
The DNA here is from genome assembly GCA_020310875.1 of Ceratopteris richardii. Lineage (NCBI taxonomy): Eukaryota > Viridiplantae > Streptophyta > Polypodiopsida > Polypodiales > Pteridaceae > Ceratopteris > Ceratopteris richardii. Next base: position 93,760,111 of record CM035426.1, read on the forward strand.
CTAGGTACCTCTCTGTAGATCCCGATATACATATATATGTATTGGGTACCCCAACTGTTCCTGACTAAGGGATCTATGCTCTGAATCATAGAGCTAGTGCCATACCTCTGGCCTTCCTAACCATCACTTGAATCACACACGCATCCGTCGATGCTGTCTCATGAAACCCATCTCTGTGATCCCATCTATTTGGTTTCCTTAGTAGTGTAGTAGAAATACTTCACTACTCGGTCAAGTGATGTGCATGAGTGAAACTAGTCACTCTTTGGGTATTCATCATGATACCCCATAGTCTCCTAATTCTACTGTGAGACTCTTGTGAAGATAAATAAATCTTCAGTACCTTGGAGATTATCAAAAATGCATCTCCTGTGCCTGAATGCAACTTCCTGAACCTATAGGATTGCTTGTGCACATTACTAATGGTGAAGGTGTAGCTCCTTCCGTTAGCAATCCTATGGTCTAAATCCATAAGGATTATATATAGGGATCCTGCTACTACCGAAGTTGCCTTATATATAATACTCTGATGGTCCTAAGTCCATCAAATACATGCTTATAAGCATGCCTAAATCTTATTGATGTTTGCAGAAAGGGCATGCTACGATGCCATAACATTCCTACCTAAAGGCAATTGCGTATATAACGCCATGCGGTAGGAAAAATTTCGACAGCATTTCCCCAGGAAATGGAATCCCAAAAAAAATTAAACCATAACTCAGTGGCACTCAGGCCACCCAATAACATAGGGCTTGACAGGCCCATGGCATGCACGCCATAAACTTATATATGGATTCCATGACCTGCAAAAACACAAAAGTATTTGCTAGCAACCATCCCCGATGTTGCATAGCCATATGGTTTCTGTAATCTTCTTTCCTGCAAACAATCAAAAAGTATACTTCCTACATGTTGATCCATACTTTTAAGAGCTTAAACAATGATCAACACTTGATGTATGCAATCCCATTCATGCATGTAGATACAGACATGCCATAACATAAATAAAATGCCAGAAAGCATAAAATATACGTCCCTGAGTAGTCAGATTTTTGAATTGCATGCATCCAATCGCTCTCGACAAGCTTCGAGACCTCTGCACCTTCCTCCTGAGGTCCTAACATACACTTTGAAGTGTCCGAAAATATCGGAGCACTCCTCAAAACATAAAGCATGGTCAGGTGATTACAAAAATAATGCAAATTTAGCTCAAAAATGCATTAGTAATCCTTCTTTAGACCTGCAAAAACCACTTTAGGACCTGAAAATGTTCATAAACTGAAATATAAACCATGTGCAAATAGGTCGAAGTGAAATTACTCAAATCGCCTTCCCGGTTTGAAAGATATGGCTCCCGGAAGGTAGTCGCCCAAAACTGTTCAGACTTTGCAGACCTGTTCAGACCTGCAAAAATTTTTACTTTCCAAAATTTTTTCTCATAAACTGAAAGTAGACCTTGTGCTCTTCGAAACGAGTCATAGCACGTCCTATTTGGAATTTTCTAACCCAAGATATGGCCATTCCAAGTGGGACATATCAACTAGTGGACTGTTGGAGGGGCTGGAAAAAGTGTAAAAATGTGATTTTTGGGGTGCCCAAAAGCATTCTTCCATCATGCAAATCCTAAAATTCTCTCCATAATCTCAGAGAGTGGTATATGAAGATGCTTAGGCCTAGTTTCACCTTTCCAAATCCTCCCTTCGTGCATGCCAATTCACTCCCCAAAAGAGGCCTAAATCAAGATTTTTGCTTTTATACAAAAACTTGAATGGGAGCTCTTAGCAAGCTTCTAATCCACTCTAAATGTGGATTTCTCTTGGATTATATACAATAATCCATGGAAAGCCTCTAATTGATCTTTATTCCTACTCCCAGAAGTGGAGTTGGACTAAATTTAACATTTAAATTTTTTCCAAAAAGTGCGGGAAGGGGGTCTTTGAGGAAGTAAAATTCCTCCTTAACTTATCATTTTAATGAATCTAATGATTCGCCTAAGACTTCCATACACCATACTCTCAGTATATGTACTTTTTCCCATCCATCCGTAACTATCGCACCTCTTTTTCCCTCTTCCAAAATGGGAATTTCTCAGATTTAGGTGCTGAAATTTTTGTCAAACTGTGATGGAAGGGGGTTTTGTGGAGCTTCAAACTCCCATCAAACTGAGGTATCTTATGGATTTCTTGATTGTATCTGGAAGTCAATACACTAGACTCTAAGTGTGCATGGTTTTTTCCATAAAACTATGAAAAATACCTCCTCTTTTTGCCTTCCCAAAATGGCTATTTATCCAAAATAGCTCCTGAAATTTATGTAAAAATCATAAAACATAGCTATTTTGAAATACTCTATGCTTGTTCTTGCTTGGTTTGAGGGAATTCTTGTCTCAAGGTGAGAATATATACCTCATACTCTCCATACATGTGATTTCCCTCCCGGGTCTTGGCCTCCTAACAATTCATGGTGCTTCTCGAAAATGCAAACCTTTCAAAATTGAAATAATAATACCTGTGATTAACATGAAGCTCCATGCCCATTAAATTTGGAATACACCAGATCCCAGCACTAATACACCGGATCCCATCAGAACTCCGCAGTTAAGCGTGCTTGGGCCAGAACAGTACTGGGATGGGTGACCTCCCTGGAAGTCCTGGTGCTGCACCCTCCTTCGTAGACTCTTCATATGCAGCAGGTACATCCCATCTGTATCTCTTTTCGTCTCTTCTTGATCTTCATTGAAAGTTGCCTTTACCTCATGTCCTTTCAACTTTATGTGGCTCCAAAATCAATGACAAAGAAGACAATAAGACCCTCTCTCTTCAAGATACTTGAGAGAGCTCAATAGAATCTCCGAGCATTGACAGGCAGTCGTCCTTCTATGAGCTTAATAAAATCTCCGAGCGTTATCAGACGGACATCGATAGTTTCTCACGAATACCAGTTGAGAACTACGGATCCATTCCCAGTTAGAGCGCTGTAGGGGGCTCTGGAGTGTTATCAGACGGGCATCCTTTTGTCTACTACAGACATTAATATAGTATATTGCAATGCTTTCTAGAACATGAAGTCGTGGATGGTGCCATGGGTAGACGATTTGCCTCCCAAACGGGTGGCGAGAGATCAAATCCTGCCTACGTAATTGCTCAGATTAGCCCATAAGTGGATCGCGATAAGCTCTGATACCAGTGTCATGGTCGCGCGGGAGCATCCATCACGCAAACATGCTCTTTTGCTCCTCTCTGCTCCTTGATCCACGTCCGCGAACCCACACACAGAGTGATATCATTCGAACCACCCGACCACGTCCAAGCTGTCTTGCTTAACTCATATCATATTCAGAATTAAGACTTCTCTCTTCTTAGTCACTTCTACCTCTCTCCAATTAGATGCCATGTGGCACAAGTGCCACCTCATCTAAGAGGATATACATCCATAATATGACAGAATGTTCCTACTAACAATTCTCTTAGCCTGTTTGCAATTAGGATCTGAAACTCAAGCCAAAGACTCATTAACTATCAACTTAGATATCCTCAAAAGGATTTTACAAATGATTTACCACAGACGGAGTAGACACGAAAAGATCGGGCGCAACATTTCTTCAATTACTCAGAAGTTTACAGTTGAGTGATGAGAGGAAACTCAACTAACTTTTCACATGTCTCATGACATCTAACTTCTACTATCTTGACTTCTATCTATTCTTTCATATGCTCTCATATCACGCCTCGACATTTTCAAGGTATTTATAGAGAAATTTATACAAGTCTATGACTAATCAAAGATCTAAGTGAATTATAACTATACTAATGTACATATGTGTACATTCCTCATATCCTCTGAATGTATCTTTCCTCCAAGCCTCAATTGGTGATTGATCTGCACCAACATTCTCTGCATATGTTGCCAAAATTTCACTTTTACATACTCCATCTATCTAGATGATTTTGGCAGATCCCCCGGTCTTGTAATTGTTGTTTCTCCTTCATTCGGAATCCATTTTCAATGATTTTTATCTTGTTGGAAAGCCTATAAGTTTTACTTTCAGTGATATAAGTCTCGCCTTCAATGCTTGCACATGTGAAGAGAAATGTCCAGAATAGTGTCTGTGTAGTTAGTTAGTACTATGTGAAGAGATCAACTTATCTATTTTGTTGCAGCTGGTTGAGGCATCATTTAGTATCCAAACGGAGTGATTGTACTCTCCTTTGAAAGCTCTCTAAGTCTAGTTTAAGCTTGCAAAGTGTCGGTTCCATTTTCTGCATGTAGTGAGAGAAACATAGAAAATACAGAGTCTATGTCATAAAAATTTCAGGATCCTAGGAGGGTTCATTTTCTTTTGTTATGCACATAGGAGTGTTTATCCTCCAACACTGGTATCAGAGCTATAAGTGGATTATCAAAGAGAGAAGAAAGATCTACTGAATTGAAGTAAAGACTTCATCAAAGTTTGAAGGAAGGAAGCAAAGAACGGGCATGTCAACAACAAGGGGAAGCAAATACATCATCAAATCAAAGATGAAACTTCATCAAGAGGCATAGCTCTATTTTTTGAGGTAAAAGCCATCTTTTTCAACTTCATTGCATCAAGGGGGAGGTTCAAAAGAGCTAGGAGGAACCATGGAGGATCTCAATGCTCAGATTGAGAAGCTCGAAAAAGGAAACTACCAATCATTGCGATTTAGAATAAGCAATTTTTTGATTGGGCAAGGTTTGTGGGGACTTGTGAGTGGTGGAGAGCCAAAACCCTACATAGATGAGGTAAATCTAACCAATGACCAGAGAAGAGTAGTAAGAGAGTGGGATGAAAGGGACAAAAGAGTCATTTTCATTTTATGTCAGCATATTAGCAACTCCATGATAGGGCATATTCAAGATTTGGATACATCGAAGGTGTGGGAGTGCTTGGAGAGATTGTATCAACCTCCACAAAAGCTAGAAAAATTCAGCTCAAGAATGAGCTAAATAATCTTAGGAAAAGCCCTTCTCAAGGTGCTAATGATTACATATTAAAGGTTAAAGATCTTGGAGATGCACTAGGGTCAATCTGTTGTGCCCTAGATGATGATGATCTTGTTGCCCACACCCTAGATGGACTTAGGGATTGTTGGAGTTAGATGTCTGCGGAAGCACGCGAACACCAGAAGGAAGAAGAAGAAGCTTGGAGCATAACACACAAGATTGAATGTATTAATAGATAATGAACAAAGATAAGTAGCCCATTAGGACAATAGCCGTATATACAAGCCGGGGGAAAAAAACCTCCTAAAGAGGGAAAAAAGTGCCCCGGCGGTCCTAGAGTGTTCGCACACATCACTACCTAAATATATCAACAAATCCCCCCTGGGAGTGATGCGGTGAACAAGGAGTTGGCACTCATGTATAAGGAACTGCCAAGCTATGTGGAAATCACTCCACGAAAGGAAGTAAGCCCAAAGCTTTGCGGAAAGCGTCAAACTTCTCCCTAGGCAGAGCCTTCGTGAAAAGGTCTGCAATGTTCTCTTGCGTGGGCACATATGCCAAGCTGATCTCCCAAGTAGAGAACCTCTCCCTGACATAATGATAATGCACCTCAATGTGCTTAGTGCGAGCATGGAACACAGGGTTCCTCACAACTGCCAATGCACTCTGACTGTCAGTGAAGATGGTGGTGGCAGAGGACTGACCAACACCCAAATCAGCAATAAGGCGTCTACGCCACACACACTCAACAGTAGCTGTGAAAGCTGCCCTATACTGAGCCTCACAACTGGAAGTGGCCACAGTAGGCTGCTTCTTGCTCAACCAAGATATACATGAGCTACCAAGCATGAAGCAAAAGCCACTAGTGGACACACGAGTGTCATAGCAACCAGCCTAGTCTGAGTCAGAAAAAGCATGCAAATCTGGCAGTAGTGATCCCCCCTTGGGATAAAACAACCCAAGTAGCCGAGTTCCACTCAAGTAGCGAAAGATGCGCTTAACCGCTTGCCAATGCTTGACACTTGGGCAATGCATAAACGTGCTCATCTATGAGATAGAAAACTGAATATGTGGCCGAGTAATGCATAAGTAAATCAGGCATCCAACAACCTGCTGATAGAGGACATCATCCAATGCATCTCCAACATCATGAAGACTCAATCGTAAACCTGTCTCCATAGGAGTGGCAATAGGCTTACAGTCTTCAGGGCCAAAACACTGCAATAATGTGTCAATATATTTCGTTTGATACAAAGCCAATCCACCATCAACTTGCATGAACTGAATGCCCAAATAGTGATGCAAATGCCCCAAATCAGACATCTCAAATGAGGCATGCAAATCAGCCTTAAAATCAGCAATATGCTTCTCAATAGGACTAGTGAGCAGCATGTCATCAACATAGACAACAATGATAAGAAGCACATCATTAGCACACTTAACATATAAGGTGCTCTCAGTTGGACTGTTCACAAAACCATGTGCAATCAGATAGGCATGTATCTTCTCATACCAAGCACGTGGTGCTTGCTTTAAACCATATAATGCCTTCTTTAACCTGCACACCTGGTTTTCATGCCCTTTCTGCACAAAACCACGGGGCTGAAAAACATACACTTCTTCATGCAAGTCACCATTCAGAAATGCAGTTTTAATGTCCAACTGATGTACATTCCAACCATGATGGGCTGCAAGTGCACAGATGCTCTGAACAGTAGTCATACGACATGTGGGTGCAAAGGTCTCATCAAAATCAATGCCTCTTTCCTGTGCATAACCCTTTGCAACAAGCCTAGCCTTATACCTGTCAACTGTACCATCAGGTTTACGCTTTAGCTTGTATACCCACTTAGTACCAATGGCTTTCTTGCCAGGAGGCAAGTCACATAAAGACCAAGTACCATTCTTCATTATAGCATCATATTCAGATTGCATAGAAGCCATCCAATTTTCTGAATTTTGTGCTTCATCAAAAGAAACAGGCTCATTCTCATCACAGAGACTAGATGCAACCATAACATAGCAATCTGATGCAAAGGAGGCACTATGAGAGCTTGAACGAGTACGATATGACAAAGGTGCATCTAATTTGCTGTCACGCAAAGTCTGCACCAGCCATTTTGACATAGTTTTTGCCTCCTCAATATCAGCTCTCTCATCAACAAGTGCATCATGTAAATCTGCATCAGAAATGGGATGATGTGCATCATTACATGAAACCTATAAAGGCTGAGAAGTTGCCTCATTAAGATCAGCAGTAGGCTATCCACCTGTAAAAAGAGGCATTAAAGTATCATACATGTCTTTGGAGCTAACAGATGTCTCCTTAGTACATGAAATCAATGGCTGAATAGCATCTTCCACAAAAACAACATCACGGGTAACCAGAATGTGTTTAGTCTGTGGATGATACAGACGATAGCCTTTACTTTCAGAACTATACCCAACAAAAATACATTTTACTGCCTTATCATCCAATTTTTTGCGATGTTGTTCAGGCACTAGTGCATATGCCAAACAACCAAAAACCCGCAGATGAGCAACAGATGGCTTGCGATCATGCCAAGCCTCATATGGAGTGATAGACTGCAGCGCTTTAGTGGGACACCTGTTAAGTACATATGCTGCACACATGATACCCTCAAGCCAGAAACTATGTGGTAAAGCCTGACCCTTAACCATACACCTCGCCATCTCCATGAGTGACATGTTCTTCCGTTCAACAAATCCATTCTGTTGAGGTGTATATGACACTGTACACTGGTGTTTTATCCTACGTTCAGCTAGAAATGCATTAAAATTAGAAGACATATATTCCCCCCCTCGATCAGAACGGAGGGTGCCCATTTTACATCCTAACAGATTTTCAGCCAAAACCAAAAACTGTTTGAAGCACAAAAACACTTCGGACTTTGCCTTCAATGGATATACCCATGCATGCCTGGAAAAATCATCAATGAAAGTCACGAAGTAAAGATAGTTTCCGAAAGAAGGTGTCTGCATAGGACCACAGACATCACTATGTACAAGCTGCAATTTTTGCGTAGCCCGAACTGAACCATCTTTTGGAAAGGAGGAATGCTGCATTTTGCTTAAAATACGGCCTTCACATACATGTTTTCCAGGTGCCTCGAGCTTGGGCAAAGAAGACACCATATCAGATTTTTGCAGGCATAGCAAACTAGCAAAATTCAGATGACCAAAGCATGCATGCCAAAGCTTTGCATCTGACATAGCTTGAGAATCATGAACTGCACATGCCAAATCATTCACAGATCTTTCATAGTCTATGAGCTTATACAACCCACAACATAAAATGCCAGAAGCAATAATAACATTTCCATTTGACAGATCATGAACTGTACATCTGTCATCAACAAATTTCACAACCAAGCCAATCTTGGCTAATGCAGAAACTGATAACAGATTCTTCTTGATCCCTGGAACAAATAAAGCATCTCACAAGGTGAAAGAACTACCATCAGTAGTAGTCAGAATGATCTTACCAACTCCCATAACAAGATAAGAGGAGTTGTTGGCACATGTGACAGTATTCCCTGTAGGGGCATGAAGAGAAGAAACTGTGCTGCGAGGTAATATGTTTGGTCGCCCCACTATCAAAGTACTGGCAAACATCTGAGTCCACTGCAGACATGCACTGCTCATGAGAAGATGGGTCAAAACTGCAAATAGTAGTAAATGCCCATTCTTCTTCCTGCACAAGATTAGCAGACTCTATTTTTGGCGTAGAGGCTTCTGCAACAACCATTTCAGCCTCCTTTTTCTTTGCCTCTTTTGCAGCCAGTTTTGGACAGTTCTTTATGATATGATCATTCCCTTACAGTACTTGCAAAACAATTTCTGCTTTTTTGATTTCTTCTCATCTTTATCCTGGTTCTTCGAATGTGCAGCATTTGCAGATTTCTGCTTACTAGTAGAAGAGCTCCATTTTCCTTTGCCCTTCTGACTAGCCAAGAAAGCTTGATCTACAACATGCATAATGGACCTATTCTGCCTGGACTGATCTTCTTGTAACAGAAACAGAGACTAACTCCTCAAATGACAAGGCATTTGGATTTCCTTTCATCATCAATCGAAGAGTAGAAGCAAAACTCTGATATGAATCAGGAAGACCATTCAGAACGGTCTGCACAAGTGAGCTATCTGGTATAACCTCATCAGCAAAAATCAATTGTTCCTTCAAGTCTTTGATCTTTGTTAGAGAACTGTCCATAGAATCACCTTCATTCATGTGCTCACTCTCCAACTATTTTCGGAGGTAAGCAACACGAGCCTCATTCCTAGCCTGGTACAATGTGGTAAGTGTATCCCAAGCATCCTTTGCTGTTCTACAAGAGTGAATGTGAGGAATAATAGCACGTTTGATAGACAAAGCTATCAATGCATGTGCTTGAGCCTCTCTGCCATCCCAACGAGTTTGCTCTGTAGTAGGTGAACAGAAACAGCAGCACGAACACAAATCTACAGAATATCATCTTCGACACCATCTCCATCAGCTTCAACACCTGTATTTGCAGTACCTATAGTCACAGGTGTAACAGGACGTCTTTCAACACCCTACACAATGTTCCACAGTCCTTTTGCAACCAATACATGTCGCATCATATAAGCCCATAATGGGTAGTTGGTACCATCCAACTTATCCTCAACAACCAACATACGGAATACATCACTACTTTCAGCCATGGCCGGTGACTAAAATACCTTGATGCAGAAAATTGATTGTATCTCAAAAAGTTGAACGGAACTGCCCAGACGAGTTGTGCTAAACCTATAGCAGACTTTGAGACGCTTATACTGGCGAATCAAAACAGGTATATACCTTTGGCACAAAAAGATGAAATAGCCTGCACAAGCACTGTGATAGTGTGTTCGGAGGCCGAAATGAGCTCGGATCGCGATTTTGGCACCACAGAGCGAAGCAGTTTTGATCTCTGAAACACCCTGAGTATGCTCACCAAATTTTGTGTGAATCTGAGACTACAACCGGAGGAGTGTTGACGACGCCCTAGATGAAGCGACAACCTACTTTGATACCAATTGTTGGAGTTAGACGTCTGGAAGCACGTGAACAGCACAAGGAAGAAGAAGAAGCTTGGAGCATAACACACAAGATTGAATGTACTACTAGAGAATGTACAAAGATAAGTAGCCCATTAGGGCAATAGGCATATATACAAGCTGGGGAAAAAAAAACCTCCTAAAGAGGGAAAAAAGTGCCCCGGTGGTCCTAGAGTGTTCACACACATCACTACCTAAATATATCAACAGGGATGATGAAAAATAGAGGGCCTTCACAACTTCAGTGTATGTAAGGGACTCTCTTCTTGATTTTGATCAACTAATCACTCTTATGGTGACAGAGGAGATGAACCTTGGTGGTCATAATGCCAAGGATAGCCAATGGCAATTGTTGTATGCATGTAGAGGAAGAGCAAGACACAACCGAGGTGCTGCAAGAGGAAGAGCAAGATATCAAAGCAACCAAGGAGGTCAAGGACAACAAGAAAATGCAGGTCAAAGAGGTGGAAGAGCCACAAATAGAGGAAGAGGTGCAAGATTTGGTGGAAGAGGACAACCCACTTCAAATGGATGCTTTGTATGTGGTAAGCCCGGTCATTTTGTAAATGAATGTTATCATAGAGCTCCAAGATGAGGGAATCAAAGCAACAAAAACAATTATAGAGGGCAAGGTAATTATGCAAACACATCATCCAGCTAGGGGAATGATTATTTACTTGCCATGAGGTATGGTGAAGATACAGCTCAAGCTAGTGAAGATGTATGGTATGTAGACAGTGGATGTAGCAATCATATGTCATGTCGAAAGGATCTTTTTAGTAATTTGCAGGTCCCAAAGCATCAAGGGCATGTGGAAATAGGTGATAACTTAGAGCATACCATTCAACATGTGGGAGATATCAGTTTGGAAGGAAATCAAAGAGCAAAGTGCTTATCAAAGGTATTAGATGTCCCTACTATTACCAAAAACTTGATTTTGGTAGGCCAAATGGTAGAAAAAGGCTATCAAGTTGGGTTCAATGAAAGAGGATGTTTTGTTGAGGATCCAAGGGCAGGCTTCAAGCTCATAGCAAAATGAAAAAATCAAGGGAGAATGTTCACAATGGACATAAATCAGCCACACCATTCAATGTATGTCACATATGGAGACAAGAGAATAGCAGATTTGGATCTATGGCATAAACAAATAGGTCACATCAACCTACAAAAACTCAAGGACATGCAAAGCAGGAGCTTGGTAGGAGGCTTACCAAATTTTACATCTAAAATGTTGCATGAAATTTGTGTAGCTTGCCAACAAGGAAAACAATCAAGGCTGCCCTTCAAGAAGAGTACCTAAGTAAGTGAAAATGTTTTAGACCTCATTCACATGGATGTTTGGGGTCCAACAAGAGAAGAAGCCCTTGCTGGAAATAGGTATTTTGTAACCTTCATTGATGACTTTTCAAGAAAATTATGGTTGTATTTGTTGGTGCATTTTGCCCAAGCCTACATGCTTGATATGCTTGATATTATCCTCATTTGTAAGTCACATGAGTAGTCATGTGAACACCTCTTGTAAAAGAGTACATTTTATCTCTTGTAAATGGAAAAAGAAAAAAGTAAAAGGATGGCTTACCTCATCCATGATGTAAAAGCAAATTCGTGGCTCCAACTACCAAAATCACGAATTTTTGAGCTGAGGGAATCTCTCCTAACTTTGGGGATCACTTTTAGGTGGAGCCATTCGAATTCGAATTCAAAACTCCCTCCAAGAATTGCTATAAAAGGAGCAAGAAGGAAGAGGCAATTAGCAAGCCTTGTACGTGACCACTTCATGTCATTTTGTAGAGATTGAAGAGCTTACTCCATAGCTCTATCATTCTACTCCCATTGTGCAAAGATTCATTGCCAATGTGGTTGTAATCATATGTGAATCTATACATTTATTATCATCTACCTCTCTGTTTTGTTCTCTGCTATACTCACTCAGAGCAGTAACTTCAGAAGGTCATATCTCGAGTTTTACTGAACCTTTTTCAGTGTTTTAAAGTGCGTTGGATAGCTCTCACTGTCTAGTTTCTACCTATAAATTTTCAAGGTCATTGGATTTATACTTTTGGAGATAGCCCCGAGAATTGTGGGAATGTTCCAGAACTTGATGAAACTTGTTCTCAGTGCTCAGTCCATCATTTGAAGTGTTTTAACTTGGAATAGGAAGCTTGCTAAGTCTATTTGCTATGCCCAAAAGGAATTTTTCTAATTCCTTCCAGGTTGAGAGCACTGTTCATTTTTTCCAGCAGGTGTATGTCCAAAAATAGCAAGTTTTGGGAGCTAGTCATTTCGCAACTTGTCGGTCTTGACTTAAACTTTTGGGATACATGTTCCAAAGTACTTGGCTGATATTTTGGTGGATTTAGGAAGCTCAAAGGGTCTACTAATCAACTCTGAAGTCTCAGTTGGCTGGTGTGAAGCTGGTTGTAGCGGCACCTACTCATCTTTGGATTGCATCCACCATCTCTCTTCACAGTGGTATCAGAGCATAGTCAAGCAACATGGGAGATGGATTTCCATCAACAATTGACAAATTGGATCGAAACAACTATCCGGCATGGTCTCTAAGGATGGAGGCTTACCTTCAAGGGAGGAATCTATATGGATTCATATCCGGAGATGAAGCAATGCCAACCATGAGGAACAAAGGGCAACCATCACATGAAGAAGTGGAAGGACTTTCGAATTGGTGTTTGAAGGATGCACTTGCAAGGTCCTATATTCTAAACTCAATCTCTGATTTTCTTTTACCTCATGTCAAGGGATGCAAGACATCAAGAGAAACCTGGAATGCACTTGCTTCTTTCTTCTCTTCCAACACTCGAGCAAGGAAGAACCAATTGTGGATGGAGTTCACAACAATGAAGAAAAGCCCGAAGCAAAATGTGACTGATTATGTCACAAAGATGAAGGAGATTTCCGACCAACTTGGAAGCATTGGAGAGGTAATTGAAGAGGAGCAAATCATAAGACAAATCATGAATGGAATCAAAGCAGACGACAAGTGGGAGTCATTCACAACAGCCATGGATTTATACATGGATATGCATGTACCCGACCTCAACACACTCATGGGCCAACTCTTCACTCATGAAGCAAAGATTAGCAAAGGTGGTGAGTCCTCAAGAGGTAATCAAACTTCTGCCTTATATTCTGATAAAGCTAAGGTCAAGGACAAGTCAAAGAATAGAAAGAATGAAGATGAAGGAAGCTCTTTCCAAGCAAACTTTGCAGGTAGAGGAAGAGCTAGAGGAAGAGGCAGAAGTGGAAAGCAAGGCAGGGGGAGATTCCAATCATCTCAACCTTGCAACATATGTGGCTTATCTAACCATACTACTGAAGAATGTTTCAGGAACCCGAGGAACTCAAGAGGAAGAGGATTCAATAGAGGTGGCTATGGATCAAATAGGGGCAGGTACAATGGAGGCTACAACAACAACTACTACAACAACAATTACAACAACAACAACAACTATCAAAGTGGCCATAGAGGAAGAAGAGATTACAATAACTATGCAGAGGACCAAAGTCAAGAAGATTCATTATTGATTATGAATCTATCAACGAAGAAGGGTAAGGATGATGATCACATATTTTACATTGATTCGGGATGCTCGAACCATGTAGCAGGAAATGTGGCTTTACTTTCTGATTTGGAAGATCCTCATAACAAGCATGAAGTGCAGACAGGAGATGACACAAAGCACTCAGTGGAGAAGATAGGTAATGTGAAGACATCAGATGGGAATATGAACCTCTTAAGCAAAGTCTTGTATGTCCCTACAATTACCAAAAATTTAATAAGTGTTGGACAGATTGTTGAAAAAGGATTGCAGGTTAGATTCAATCGATTTGGAGCATATGTTGAAGACCCAAGGCAAGGCTTTCGAAGGATTGCCAAAGGAGAAAAGACAGGAAGGCTTTTCACTTTTGAAGTGGAAGATACAAAGAACATAGCTTTGTTTAGCTATGGATCTCAAACTCTAACAGAGTTGGAGATATGGCACAAAAGGCTTGCTCACATTGGTGAGAGGACACTCAAACAGATTTGCAGGGACCAAAGTGTACTTGGTTTGCCTAATATCACAAGGCAACACATGATTTATAAGTGTGAAGCTTGTCAACTCGGCAAGGCTCATAGACAACCTTTCAATAAGAAAGGATATATGTATCAAAATCCTTTGGATCTAGTGCACACGGATGTGTGGGGTCCAAGTAAGGAGCCATCTATATCAGGCTCAAGATATTATGTGTCTTTCATAGATGATTGTAGCAGGTGGACCATTCTGTTTTTCATGAAGCACAAGGATGAAGTGTTTAATTGCTTTAAGAAGTATATTGCTCTTGTTGAAAATCAAACAGGTAGGACTTTGAAAAGACTCAGATCAGATGGTGGAGGAGAATACTTCTCTTTTGAATTTGATGCCTTCTTGCATGAAAGAGGCATTAAAAGGGAAGTCACTACAAGGTATACACCCGAACTCAATGGTGTAGCAGAGAGGAGGAACAGAGCTATTGTCGAAGCTGCAAGGTCCATGCTCAATGAAAAGGGATTGCCGAACTACCTATGGGCAGAGGCTGTGTCGACAGCCACATATCTCATAAATAGACTTCCATCTAAGTCACTAGATGGAACCACTCCATATGAAGTGTGGAATGGAAGAAGACCTAGTCTAGAGCATTGTAAAATCTTTGGATGCTTAGCCTATGCTCACATTCCTTCTCAAGTAAGAGGGAAATTGGATCCCAAGGCAGAGAAGTGTGTATTCATTGGTTATGATCAAAACCAAAAAGGATATAGATTGTACAATCCAACCAATAAAGGATTTTCTTTGAGTAGAGATGTAATTTTTGATGAAAACAAATCATGGTTTGATGATGACAGGAAAGTGAAGCTGCCATATGACTTGGATGAAGATTTTCCATCACTTCAACCAAAGGAGCCAAAGCAGATTGAAGAAAGTGATTCGGAGATTGACCTAGAAGACTTGGAAAGACTAAAGCTATGGAAGAACAAAGGTAAAGCAAAGATGCAGGATGCTACATATGGACCCGAGAGCTCACATCAACCACTTAGAAGGTCTTCGAGGGAGAAGAAGAAACCAGAGAGGTTTGGTTATGATACTTCTTTGGTCACCAAGCACTCAATCTACATTGCAAAGGATTCAACCAATGAAGAACCTACCACATTCGAAGAAGCACAAAGCAAGAAAGCTTGGAGAGATGCAATGGATGAAGAAATGGAAGCCTTGAAGGAGAATGACACTTGGGAGCTTGTACCTAACAAGCCATCTATGAAGATAATCGGATCTCGATGGATATACAAAATCAAGAGGAATCCAGATGGAAGTATAAATAGACACAAAGCAAGGTTAGTTGCTAAAGGGTTTGCTCAAACCCATGGTATTGATTATGAGGAGACTTTCTCTCCTGTTGCAAAAATGCCTACAATTAGGGTTCTCATTAGTCTTGCTGCATCTAGAAATTGGAATCTTTATCAACTTGATGTAAAGAATGCTTTCTTGAATGGATGGATTTCTGAGGAAGTGTATATGGCACAACCTCCTGGATATGAGGATGCACATCATCCTAACTATGTATGCAAACTAAAGAAAGCTTTGTATGGATTGAAGCAAGCTCCAAGAGCTTGGAATTTCAGATTGGTTACTTATTTGCAGGACCAAGGATTCAAAGCTAGCAAGGCGGATACCTCTTTGTTCATAAAGAGGAATGGATCTGAAGTGATCTATTTATGTGTGTATGTTGATGATATTATTATCACAGGCAATGATCTTGAAGGAATCAAACAGGTAAAGAGTCAAATGAAGGAGGAGTTCAAAATAAGTGACCTCGGACCACTCACTTATTTTCTTGGATTGGAGTTGATCTACACAGATTCAGGTATATACATCACACAAAGGAAGTATGTCCATGACATGCTCGTCAAGTTCAAGATGGAAAATACAAAGTGTGCAGGTACACCTATGGAGCAAAATCATAAGCTTAGTGCTTATGAAGGAGAGCCAATTGAAGACATCACAAGCTATCAAAGCTTGGTTGGAAGTTTGAACTATGCAACACTCACAAGGGTGGATATATGCTATAGTGTTAGCATATTGAGTCAATTTATGCATAAGCCGAGAAGACCACATATGGAAGCGGCCAAGCGAGTCCTCAAGTACCTAAAGGGGACCATGAATGAAGGTTTGTTCTATTCATATACTTCAGATATTGAGCTAAAGGTCTACTCAGATGCAGATTGGGCCGGATCTAAAGATGATAGAAGAAGCACATCAGGGTATATATCATTTGCAGGTTCAAAAATCATTTCTTGGTCATCGAAGAAGCAACCAACCGTGGCATTATCTTCTACTGAAGCTGAATATAGAGGTTTGGCTAATGCAACTCAAGAAATCATGTGGTTAAAATCTTTGTACACAGATCTTGGACTTCATTCTTCAACACCTCACATTTTTGGTGACAACACAAGCTCACTACATCTAGTAGCTAATCCGGTATACCATGCTAGAACCAAGCATATTGAAGTCCACTACCATTATGTAAGGGAGAAGCTAATGAGCAAGGATATTCAACTATCCTACGTCTCTACAGATATGCAATGTGCAGACATGTTGACGAAAGCTCTTGATGGTACGAAATTAAGTAGATTCAAGTTGATGATTGGTTTGCAGGAAATCAAGGACAATTGAAGACTTATTTGGAGGCCAAGCATGTTAGGCTTGAGGGGGAGCTGTTGGTGCATTTTGCCCAAGCCTACATGCTTGATATGCTTGATATTATCCTCATTTGTAAGTCACATGAGTAGTCATGTGAACACCTCTTGTAAAAGAGTACATTTTATCTCTTGTAAATGGAAAAAGAAAAAAGTAAAAGGATGGCTTACCTCATCCATGATGTAAAAGCAAATTCGTGGCTCCAACTACCAAAATCACGAATTTTTGAGCTGAGGGAATCTCTCCTAACTTTGGGGATCACTTTTAGGTGGAGCCATTCGAATTCGAATTCAAAACTCCCTCCAAGAATTGCTATAAAAGGAGCAAGAAGGAAGAGGCGATTAGCAAGCCTTGTACGTGACCACTTCATGTCATTTTGTAGAGATTGAAGAGCTTACTCCATAGCTCTATCATTCTACTCCCATTGTGCAAAGATTCATTGCCAATGTGGTTGTAATCATATGTGAATCTATACATTTATTATCATCTACCTCTCTGTTTTGTTCTCTGCTATACTCACTCAGAGCAGTAACTTCAGAAGGTCATATCTCGAGTTTTACTGAACCTTTTTCAGTGTTTTAAAGTGCGTTGGATAGCTCTCACTGTCTAGTTTCTACCTATAAATTTTCAAGGTCATTGGATTTATACTTTTGGAGATAGCCCCGAGAATTGTGGGAATGTTCCAGAACTTGATGAAACTTGTTCTCAGTGCTCAGTCCATCATTTGAAGTGTTTTAACTTGGAATAGGAAGCTTGCTAAGTCTATTTGCTATGCCCAAAAGGAATTTTTCTAATTCCTTCCAGGTTGAGAGCACTGTTCATTTTTTCCAGCAGGTGTATGTCCAAAAATAGCAAGTTTTGGGAGCTAGTCATTTCGCAACTTGTCGGTCTTGACTTAAACTTTTGGGATACATGTTCCAAAGTACTTGGCTGATATTTTGGTGGATTTAGGAAGCTCAAAGGGTCTACTAATCAACTCTGAAGTCTCAGTTGGCTGGTGTGAAGCTGGTTGTAGCGGCACCTACTCATCTTTGGATTGCATCCACCATCTCTCTTCACAGTATTGCATTAGAAACAAATCAGATGTGTTCCACTACTTCAAGAACTTCAAAGCACAGGTGGAGAAGGAGTCTGGCAAGTTTATCAAAACTTTGAGATCCCATGGAGGGGGAGAGTACTTTTCCCATGAGTTTTCTGAATTTTTGCAGTTCAATGGCATCAAAAGACAATTTACATGCAGGTATACCCCTCAAAAAAATGGGGTAGCAGAGAGAAAGAATAGACACATAGCAAAGGTAGCAAGGTGTATGCTCAACGAAATGAATATGCTACATTGTTATTGGGGAGAGGCTACATATACAGCCACATACATCATGAATAGATGTCCTACATAAGGTATACATCATTTAACCCCTGATGAAGCATGGAGTGGAAGAAAACCTTGCATTTCACATCTTAGAATCTTTGGTTGTATATGCTATGTACATGTACCTCAAGAGTTCAGGTCAAAGTTAGATGCCAAATCTGAAAGGTGTATTTTTTTTTGGGATATTCTATGGAACAAAAGGGGTATAAATGCTATAATCCCATCACCAAGGAGCTGAAGGTAAGTAGGGATGTTGTCTCTGATGAGTTGAAGCCTTTTTATGCATGCACGAGTCCATTGCAGGTTGAAGAGATAAGTGAGACAGATAATAAGAATGATGATAGATTTCAAGAAAGAATGGATTTAAGTGGTCCAAGCAACTCATGCGACACAAGGACACCCTCACCATGGAGTGGAATGCTTAGGGAAAGAGAAACCAGCTCTGAAGAAAGCAATATCAAAGGAAAAGAGAAGATTTCAGTTGAAGAAGGAAGCTATGTGGACGAGAGCATGTTGGAAGATGAAGAGATAGAAGAAATTCAAACTCCAGGTGTGACAAAACAAAGAAAGAAGATGGCAACCACACCTAAAGGAAGTGAAAGAAGGTCTTCAAGAGTAAGATATCCAGTTCAAAGGTTAACATATGATAATTTCATTGCAAAGCATTATGCATACATGACTCAGGTAATCAAGGACAAAGAACCAACTAGTTATGAAGCTAAGGATTGCAAGGAATAGCAAGAAGCAATCAAGGAAGAGCTCAAAGCACTTGATGACAACCATACTTGGAGCTTGGTACCAGCTCAAGAAGGCATGAAGGTGATAGGTAATAAGTGGGTTTACAAAATTAAAAGAAATTCAGATGGTTCCATTGCTAGGTACAAAGCAAGGTTGGTGGCGAAAGGGCTTCTCCCAAAGCTATGGGATATATTATGATGAAAATTTCAGCCCCGTAGCCAAGATTCGAACAATTAGGACTTTGATTGCAGTGGCCACATCAAGGAAATGGAGCTTATATCAGTTGGATGTGAAGAATGTGTGCTTGAAGAAGTAGTCTACATGAGCCAACCTCAAGGATTTGCTAGTATGAGGTACCCAAATCATGTTTGCAAGCTAAGGAAAGCATTATATGGACTAAAGCAAGCCCCAAGGGCCTAGAATCAGAGGTTAGTGGATTATTTAGCAAGTTGTGGATACAAAGAAAGTGTTGCAGATCCATCACCCACTCATGATCATCTTATGGCAACAAGAAAGGTGCTTAGATACACCAAGCACACCATCAACCAAGGTCTATTTTACTCATATGATGTTGATCTAAGTGTGAAAGGATATAGTGATGCTGATTGGGCAGGTAGCAAGGATGATCGAAGGAGTACATTGGGTTATGTTTTCATGATAGGTACAAAAGTGATCTCTTAGAGCTCTAAGAAGCAACCCACTGTTGCTCTTTCATCCACAGAGGCTGAGTACAAAGGTTTAGCATTGGCTACATGTGAGATATTATGGCTTAAGAAGCTACTTAAGGACTTGGAAGTGGAAGTGGATGAGTTTCCTCATTATGGAGACAACATTTCAAGCATCTACCTAGCTAACAATCCCATGTTTCATGCAAGGAGCTAACACATAGAGGTTTAGTACCACTTCATAGAGAAAAGGTGATGGCAAAGGAGCTAGATATAAGGTATGTGAACACTAAAATGTAGGTTGCAGACATGATGACAAAGTTTCTTGAAGGTACAAAGCTTGGAGGATTCAAGGAAGAAATCAACATAAGAGACATAGGCTGAAGCAACGAAAGAAAAAGACTTGAGCTTGAGGGGGAGCGTTGAAAGTTGTTCAATCTCAAGAGTGTGGGAACATACCCCAAATTGAACCTTCCACATCATCCACAATCAAAGGAGGCTGATTTCCACAAGTTGGAGGCATCAAATCATGTTGTACCTCAAGCGTAAGCATCACCACCTTTACTTGTAAATCCGGGAAGATGTGAGGATGGCATGAAGACCTCGAGCAACTGATGCACAAGTGGTGGAAGAGAAGCACACTCACATGCACACACACACACAGAAGTAGAACAAAGAGTGGCACAATGGAAGCTCCGATTACTAAAAAAGATTACAATTGCTTTAGATTTAGTTCATCCTTTAACTTCTTTAAAAAATGAGCCTTCTAGTCCTTTTTATAATTTTTCACTAGCTTTGGCCCTGTTCAGACCTAGTGTCTGACCTAATTAAAAATTAGGTTCTAGGGCCTATTTGAGGGCTCAAATGGAGTCTAAAAAATATGAAAAATTATAGGTAGGTACTTCTAATGCTCCTCAAGCTCAAGGACTCCTTGGCCTGCAAAATCATTATTTTAAAGGTTTCTCTTAAGAATTTTGACATACATTTCCATCAGTCCTTTCTTCATTGGCTCCTTTGTCAGCTTGTGCTTCCTGTCTCTTCACCTTGGTGTGTACTTCCTTGACGAGGTAGCCCTTGACTTCCAACACTCCCCCCTCTCTCATGTCTGTCATCCCTGACAGACCCTTGTCGAGGATGTTTCTTGACATAGAACTCAACGACATCCGAGGCGAGGTGGTGTTCTTCAATCCTTAATCTGCAAGATGTGTAAGTAGTGTATCCCAATCCACTTGACCTGGGACTTCCGAATGTGGTAGATGCAACTAATCGGAATGTAGATCCTCTCCACAATGAATAGTTGTAGGAGATGCGAGGGTCTGGGAATGAATATTTTTGAATGGTACTCCCAGAACCCTGTAATGAAATCTACTCAAAGGTCTGTTTGTAACAGTCTGGGAGGTACTTGATCCTTGCGTGCCATGCATAGATTAAATTAATGGAAGGGGTTGTACTCATGTCAAACACTAAATCTAGAATTCCTTCATTGAAGCCGACTACAAAGAAGTGAGGATCTTTAATGTTCTTGAAAGTCTGGAAAGTGACCAGCATCAATTCAAATGTCTTCATACACATCTCGCCATAACATCACGTATGTTTTGTAGTCTGGTACTCCAGTGGAGGATGCTTGATATCATATAAGCTACCGTGTAGCTCAAGTGTAAGCATCGCCTCCTTTACTTGTCGATCGGGGAAGACGTGAGGATGGTATGAAGACCTCGAGCAAGTGATGCACAAGTGGTGGAAGACAAGCACACTCACATGCACGCACACACAGGTAGAAGAAAGAGTGGCACAATGGAATCTTTGATTACTAAAAAAGATTACAATTGCTTTAGATTTAGTTCATCCTTTAATTTCTTTAAAAAATGAGCCTTCTAGTCCTTTTTATAGTTTTTCACTAGCTTTGGCCCTGTTCAGACTTAGTGTCTGGCCTAGTTAAAAATTAGGTTCTAAGACCTATTTGAGGACTCAAAGGGAGTCTAAAAAATATGCAAATTGATAGGTAGGTACTTCTAATGCTCCTCAAGCTCAAGGACTCCTTGGGTTGCAAAAAATGGAGCTACAAAAATAGGAAATGGTATTACAATGAGTGTTAGTGATGAAAATCATTATCTTAAAGGTTTCTCTTGTGAATTTTGACATACATTTCCATCAATCCTTTCTTGGTTGGCTCCTTTGTCGGCTTGTGCTTCCTGTCTCTTCACCTTGGCGCGTACTTCCTTGACGAGGTAGCCTTTGACTTCCAACACTCCCCCCTCTCTCGCGTCTCCCTGATAGACCCTTGTCGAGGATGTTTCTTGACATAGCACTCGACGACATCCGAGCCGAGGTGGTGTTCTTCAATCCTTAATCCTTTTGCAAGATCTGTAAGTAGTGTATCCCAATCCACTAGACGTGGGACTTCCGCATGTGGCAGGTGCAACTGATCAGAATGTAAGGTCCTCTCCACAGCAAATAGTTGTAGGAGATGTATGGGTCTGGGAATGAATATTTTTGAATGGTACTCCCAGAACCCTGTAATGAACATCTCCTCAAAGGTCTGTTTGTAATAGGCTAGGAGGTACTTGATCCTTGCGTGCCATGCATAGATTACATTAATGGAAGGGGTTGTACTCATGTCGTACACTAAATCTAGATTTCCTTCATTGAAGCCGACTGTAGAGAAGTGAGGATCTTTAATGTTCTTGAAAGCCCGAAAAGTGACCAGCATCAATTCAAATAACTTCATACACATCTGGCCCATAACATCAGGTATGTTCTCTAGTCTGGTACTCTAGTGGCAGATGGTTGATATCATATAAGCTACCGTGTAGCTCAAGCGTAAGCATCACCTCCTTTACTTGTCAATCCGGGAAGACATGAGGATGGTATGAAGACCTCGAGCAAGTGATGCACAAGTGGTGGAAGAGAAGCATACTCACATGCACACACACACACACAGGTAGAACAAAGAGTGGCACAATGGAAGCTTTGATTACTAAAAAAGATTACAATTGCTTTAGATTTAATTCATCCTTTAACTTCTTTAAAAAATGAGCCTTATAGTGCTTTTTATAGTTTTTCACTAGCTTTGGCCCTGTTCAGACCTAGTGTCTGGCCTAGCTAGAAATTAGGTTCTAGGGCCTATTTGCAGGCTCAAATGGAGTCTAAAAAATATGAAAATTTATAGGTAGGTACTTCTAATGCTCCTCAAGCTCAAGGACTCCTTGGCTTGCAGAAAATGAGCTACAACAATAGGAAATGGTATTTACAATGAGTGTTAGTGATGAAAATAATTATTTTAAAGGTATCTCTTGAGAATTTTGACATACATTTCCATCAATCCTTTCTTCGTTGCTCCTTTGTCGGCTTGTGCTTCATGTCTCTTCACCTTGGCATGTACTTCCTTGATGAGGTAGCCCTT
The DNA here is from genome assembly GCA_020310875.1 of Ceratopteris richardii. Lineage (NCBI taxonomy): Eukaryota > Viridiplantae > Streptophyta > Polypodiopsida > Polypodiales > Pteridaceae > Ceratopteris > Ceratopteris richardii. The sequence continues at coordinate 93,783,055 of CM035426.1, forward strand.
GACTTCCAACACTCCCCCCTCTCTCGCCTCTGTCATCCCTGACAGACCCTTGTCGAGGATGTTTCTTGACATAGAACTCGATGACATGCGAGGCGAGGTGGTGTTCTTCAATCCTTAATCATTTTGCAAGATCTATAAGTAGTCTATCCCAATCCACTGGACCTGGGACTTCCGGATGTGGAAGGCGCAACTGATCAGAATGTAAGGTCCTCTCCATAGCAAATAATTGTAGGAGATGTGAGGTTCTAGGAGTGAATATTTTTGAATGGTACTCCTAGAACCCTGTAATGAACATCTCCTCAAAGGTCTGTTTGTAATATGCTGGGAGGTACTTGATGCATAGATTACATTAATGGAAGGGGTTGTACTCATGTCGTACACTAAATCTAGATTTCCTTCATTGAAGCCGACTGTAGAGAAGTGAGGTATCTTTAATGTTCTTGAAATTCCGGAAAGTGACCAACATCAATTCAAATATCTTCATACACATCTAAGCCATAACATCAGGTATGTTCTATAGTGTGGTACTCCAGTGGTGGATGGTTGATATCATATAAGCTACCGTGTAGCTCAAGCATAAGCATCACCTCCTTTACTTGTCAATCCGGGAGGACGTGAGGATGGTATGAAGACCTCGAGCAAGTGATGCACAAGTGGTGGAAGAGAAGCACACTCACATGCACACACACAGGTAGAACAAAGAGTGGCACAATGGAAGCTTTGATTACTAAAAAAGATTACAATTGCTTTAGATTTAGTTCATCCTTTAAGTTCTTTAAAAAATGAGCCTTCTCGTCCTTTTTATAGTTTTTCACTAGCTTTGGCCCTGTTCAGACCTAGTGTCTCGCCTAGTTAAAAATTAGGTTCTAGGGCCTATTTGAGGGCTCAAATGGAGTCTAAAACATATGAAAATTGATAGGTAGGTACTTCTAATGCTCCTCAAGCTCAAGGACTTCTTGGCTTGTAGAAAATAGAGCTACAAAAATAGGAAATGGTATTTACAATGAGTGTTAGTGATGAAAATCATTATTTTAAAGGTTTCTATTGAGAATTTTGACATACATTTCCATCAGTCCTTTCTTCGTTGGCTCTTTTGTCAGGTTGTGCTTCCTATCTCTTCCCCTTGGTGTGTACTTCCTTGAAGAGGTAGCCCTTGACTTCCAACTCTCCCCCCTCTCTCGCCTCTATTGTCCCTGACATACCCTTGTCGAGGATGTTTCCTGACATAGAACTTGTCGACATCCGAGGCGTGGTGATGTTCTTCAATCCTTAATCCTTTTGAAAGATCTGTAAGTAACGAATCCCAATCCACTGGACCTGGGACTTCCTGATGTGGTAGGCGCAACTGATCAGAATGTAAGGTCCTCTCCACAACGAATAATTGTAGGAGATGTGAGGGTCTGGGAATGAATATTTATGAATGGTACTCCGAGAATTCTGTAATGAACATCTCCTCAAAGGTCTGTTTGTAATAGGCTGGGAGGTACTTGATCTTTGCGTGCCATGCATAGATTACATTAATGGAAGGGGTTGTACTCATGTCATACACTAAATCTAGATTTCCTTCATTGAAGTCGACTACAGAGAAGTGAGGATCTTTAACGTTCTTGAAAGTCTGGAAAGTGACCAGCATCAATTCAAATATCTTCATACACATCTCAGCCATAACATCAATTATGTTTTGTAGTTTGGTACTCTAGTGGTGGATGGTTGATATCATATAAGCTACCATGGTAAGTCCCCGTGGTGGTGCTAGATACACATAGTTGAGCCATTTTTCACAGCCTTTTACATTCTTAACAGTGATTGCAAATTCTGGCCACGTGCATCTTCTAAGTACTAGAACATAACATGGGTTGTATTTGATGAAGAGTGGCATATTGTTCCATGTACGAATCATCTCCGAATATGTTTCGAGAAGACGTAGCCGCCAAGTGGGTTGGTAGATGGATCCACGTGCAACACTCTCGGGTATGTCATCTTGACCAAATTGAGTAGCAAAAGTCGGTACCTTGTTAGTACGTCGTTGAATTTCAGTATTATAGTCCACTAGTAGTACGTAGTATGACACATATTGACCATCGGGTGTTCCTATCCATTGATGATGGGACATAAGTATGAAGTATTCTGACTTGATGACGGTCTCCTCAATCCTTGACATTGATTGGATTTGAACTACTACCCGGTCGTCATGTGTGCTGCTCATCTTTTCTAGCTTCTGCAGCTGTTGCTCTAGCACAATGGTAAGTACCACATTAAGAAGCTCCACCTCCTTAATGTCAAACTACAGAAGAGATAGGAGTGATATGAAGATCATGAATGCGAGATGTAGTGAGAGTGAAGGGAGAAGCATAGAGATGCACACACTCAAACACACACAAACACACACACATGTAAGAGATAAGCAAGACACAATGGAAGGTAGGAAAATAGACTCTATTGCTTAAGATCACTCTTACAACTCAAAATAGCTCTAAGCTCTTCTCTACTCATACAATCTAACCTCAAAAATGAACTCTCTAGCTCTCTTTATAGTTTTTTGACTAGCTTTGACCGATTTCACATCTAGTGACCCGCATAGTTAAAAAGTAGGTTCTAGGTGCTATTTGAAGGTCTAAACAAGGTCTAAAAATAGCCAAAATTGGTAGGCTCGCTCTACCTAAGCTCCTCAAGCTTGAGGACTCCTCAGCTTGCACAGAATGGAGCTACTAATTACAAAATTGGTTGTTCTATGTTACATATGGTACAAGAGTGATGAAAATAATTGTTGAGAGTCTTGAAAAGTATTATAAAACATATTTCTATTGAAAAATTAATCCGCTTGGCTCCCCACTACTTCGTTGTAATCCACCGTCACATACTTCCTCATCGTCTGTGCCTCTAGCTACTACCAACACCCCCTCCCTCTCACTTTTGTCGTCCTCGATAGAACCTTGTTGCGGGGTCTATCGGATATAGTTTTGTAGGAGATCATGAGCGAGGGTGTGCTCTGAAATGCGAATACCTCTTGCAAGATCTGCTTCAAGTTTTTCCAAATCTATGGGTTGAGGTTCATCTAATGGAAGGAGTCTGTAGTGCATGGAGCACACCAATTGTTCACAGGCAAATAATTGGAGTAGGTGTATGGGCCTGCTTATGAACACCTCTGAATGGTACTCTGAGAAGCCGGTCGTAAACATCTCTTCAAATGTCATTTTATAGCATGTCGGTAAATACTTGATTCGATAGTGCCAGACATAACACACCCGGAGCGATGGTGTTGTGCTCATATCATAGGCTAAATCTTGATTACCATGCTCGAATCCCGAGGTGTTAACGTGTGGTGCCTTGATGCAATGGAAGATTTTAAAATCAGTTTGTGTTGGCAGTAGCCAGAGGCATAGACGACACGGAAGTATGTGAAGACAAAGCACAACGAAGTAGTGGGGAGCCAGTTAGATCATTTTTTCAAACAAATATGTTCTATAAATACTTTTCAAAAACTCCCAATAGTGATTTTCATCACTCTTGTACCATATGTAACATAGAAAAACCTCTTTTGTAATTAGTAGCTCCATTTTGTGCAAGCCGAGGAGTCCTCGAGCTTGAGGAGCTTAGGTAGAATGAGCCTACCAATTTTGCTTATTTTTAGACCTCCTTTAGCCCTTCAAATAGCACTTAGAACCTATTTTTTAACTATACCAGTCACTAGATGTGAAACCGGTCAAAACTAGTCTAGAATCTATAAAAGAGCTAGAGAGCTCATTTTTGAGGTTAGCATGTATGAGTAGAGAAGATTTTAGAGCTATTTTGAGCTTGTAATTGAGATCTTGAGTAATAGAGTCTATTTTCCTACCTTCCATTGTGTCGCTTGTCTCCTACATGTGTGTGTATGTGTGTGTGCATCTCTATGCTTCTCACCTTCACTCTCACTACATCTTGCATTCATGATCTTCATATCACTCCTATCTCTTCCACGGATTGACATTAAGGAGGTGGAGCTTCTTAACGTGGTACTTACCATTGTGCTAGAGCAACACCGAATTCGGCATCGTTGTCGGGGATCGAGTCTAGGACGAATGTGTGATGGTAAGAGTATAACAAGAAGTGGCATTGGAAGGTAAAAATTTCAGTTTTTGTTGTTGTTTTTAATTAGTTTTTTGTGTTGTTCATCTCCTCTATACTCCTTTTTCACCGCCGCATCATCTTCTTCCACTTCGAAAAAATAAAAAAATTCACCATATCCACCCATTCTCCTCATTTCTCCTCATTTGTGTATGTGAGAGAGAGAGAGATTTTGTGCTTGCATGTGCTTGTGTGTTTTTGAGTTTTCTTGCAGGTACAGAGCTCCAGAGCAGCAGGAAAGCTTCCAAAAGGTAAAAAAAAAAACACTTTCTGTCAGAATCTGCCGTGTGTGTAGAACGCTCATATCTTTTTCATACGAAGTCTGTTTTTTAGCTTTATAGCTCGTTAGAAAGCTCTTTACGAGTACTACGTGATCTCAACTATTTTTTTCAAAAAGAAGACGTTGATTTTTAGAGAGAATAATTTTATGTAGACCCATTTGTGGGACTAGAAAAGAAAGGGGGCATAAAAAAATTGGGCAAAGGAGAAAGGCCTCAAAGGGTGTATATATCAAGGTCCTTGATCATCAATTTAAAGAGGTGGTCTAAACATTGGATTTTTACAAGTATAGCAAGGGCTATCAAGGGCAAGCAAGGCAAGGTAGTGAAGAACGCAGGCTTTGGGAAGTGCGACTTCTTGGGCATCAGAGTAATCAAAAGAAGTTGACTTGAGGTTGGAAGAATACTCAACCCCCTCAGTCAATTATTAGCTTAGGCTAAACGGTAGCATTGTGGATTAAATTAGAATGACAATAGGAACACGTCAAGTTCAAGAGACTAAATTTTTCAAGTCCAAGACTAAGATAAAAGTGTGTGATATGAGAACCTAAAGGAAAGAATTAAAGTCTGACGGAACGAAAACTCAAAGGTACAATGAAAAGTCGATTCCTAACGCTTACAGTAAGATAAGACAAGAACTTAAAGGAATTTAAACAAAAAAAAGACATAAAGAACAAAGAACCATTGACGATCAGAGAGTGCCAGGAAGTAAATTCATGACCTTAGATCGGGCAAGCATATAGGTAAGTCAGACCGACAAAGCCTTAGATCATCAGAAGCAAGTGTAGGAACTACTGCACATTCATGGGCTTAGCAATTGAATAGTTATCCTTACGAGTTGGGGTCAAATACTAGTGAATCAAAAATGGCTTTTAGCATCGAAAGACCAGAAGGAGGGTTAAACATAGCATATTTGGAAAGACCCAAAGGAACCTACAGAACTCAACTAGAATTCGTCCGCACCAACCACTTAGGTGCTCCCATCTATGAGAATGGTTTGCGAAGATCGGTAGTGCAATCGCACAACCCTGATCAACCCATTGGATTGGAACGTCCAATGGTGAAATTTGAGAGAAACACGTATATAGACAAGGAAGGAACAATGTACATCATAAGTACTCAGCCAAATCATACCAATGAGTTTGGTGTAGTTCAGCCAGAGACGAAAGCGAGAACCCAAGGAAAAGAACCACTAGGGGAGGAACCTAGGATACCTAGAGGGAAATGTTTACTGACAAGAGTATTAATTCCAGATTGGATCCCTCAGGATAATAGAATCATAGAGTTGTTCTTGAATAAGGAAACTGACGAAGCATTTTGGAGATACAAAATGGAACAACCTAGTGAGGTAGGCTCCATCATGATCTACAAATTCAAGGACCTGGATACTCCTGGAAAGGTGGTATACTTGGATGATACTTCAGAACGAGTATTTGTAGTGCCTGAACATGCGAGGAATACCTACACATGGAGAGGTGAGTTTCAAAGAGAGAAGAACAAAGATAGACCAGAAGTAAGTTTCACTCACTCCATAGGGAGACATAGGCCAACCATGGACACCGATAGAGTGGAAAGACAAAGGGAACCTAGAATACTAGGTGGTAGAGATGATTTTCCTCTACCTAGACCACGTGAGCACCCAAGGATATTGAGACCCACTCAATTAGTGAAGTCCATCAAAAACAACTTTGATGGGACAAGAGATCCCTATGACCATGTTGCAGAATTTAAGCAAGTACTACGAGCAGAGCAAGTAGAAGACATGTTTACACAATATAATGCATTTGGACTAACGTTGAAGAACACGGCTTTAACTTGGTTCCAACCATTGCAACAAAGGCAATTTAGGGATATCCATCACTTCTTAGAGTCGTTCATCATAAAATTCTCTAAAAGTGGAATCAATCATGATACATCTTCATTGATTCATAGTTTCAAACAGACCCCTCAGGAAACAGTTAGACTGGCAGGATGTAGGTTTAGACAATATGTTGAAAGATGTCCAATGCAAGAGTTACCCTCACAAGCCAAACAAGTGTCATTGTTTTTAGATGGCCTCTTGAGCTCTAAACTACACTCCTATGTATACTTGAAGGAACCCAGAACACTAGAGCAATGTGTGAGAATTTGTATAGACATTGAGGACAACCTTGGAGACGAGTTGGAACTCTCAAAAGTCTATAAGGACTCAGATTGTTCATCTCTAGCATCCTCAAAAGTGTCCAGCTTGATAGAAGACCTAGCAAAAAAAGTGGCTCAAAAACTAGGAGTATCTAGTAAACAGATGCCTAGGTTAACAACAAACAAGCATTGTTACACCTATGGTGGTGATCATATGGCAAATGTGTGTCTCAATGCAACACAACTGCAAGCCAACCCTAGTGGCCAATACTGTACGATTGAGAGACGATACACGAATCATACGGCTCAAGACGGCCCATACAACAAACAAGTAGTACGACAAAACTACCCACAAGCATACCCCCAACAAGGTAGATATCAAGGTCAATATAATGCTCAGCCTCATTACTATATACCTCCTCAAAAGTATCCTTATTAGGCTCAACAAAGGCCTCAGCCTGTCTTAGCTCAATAGCCACCCCCACCAGCGAATGTCATTCCAATCAAATACGCTGCTGCAGAAGAGAACCTCAATAGGGCTGTAGCTCAAGCGTAAGCACCACCTCCTTTACTTGTCAATCCGCAGAGACGTGAGGACCAGTATGAAGACCACGAGCAAGTGAAGGCACAAGTGTGAGTGAAAGCACACAAACATGCACACACATACACACACGTGCACACGGTAAGATCAAAGAGAGGAACAATGGAAGGACTTTGATTACAAAAGAAATCTATTACAAAACTGAAATCTACAAGAAGATAACCCCAAAAATGAGCTCTCTAGCTCTTTTTATAGGTTTTTGACTAGTTTTGGCCCTGTCCACACCTAGTGTCCGGCCTAGTTAAAAATTTGGTTCTAGGGCTTATTTGAGGGCTCAAACGGAGTCTAAAAATTATGAAAATTGGTAGGATGATACTTCTAATACTTCTCAAGCTCAAGCACTCCTTGGCTTGAACAAAATGGAGTTGGAAAAATAGAAAATGATATTTACAATGGTTTGAGTGATCAAAATCACTATTTTTGTAGGGGATTCTTATGATAATTTGACATGTACATCTTGAAGCTCCCTACTTGCTCCTTCTTCTTGTGTGTGTCCACCTTTCTGATGTGCTTCCATGCTTGTGCTTGACCTTGAGTTCCAACAAGGGCTTTAGTGCCTTCTTCACCCCTGATCATAGAAAGTGATCCTAATTCCAACAGTTTTGACTTTAATCATGTAGATAGTCCACCCGCATATTAAACGGAGTCACCAGAACATGTGGAAACATATCAGTAAGATAGTCCACCATTGGAATCCAGTTGGGAGCCCGACTATGCTAACGTGATGTACACAAACCCTAATCCACGACCCAAGTTAAGACAACAAAGACCACAGGGCCCTAGAGGACCATGCTTTAGGTGCCAAGGAGATCATTTCATAAAGGATTGTCCACATCCTCCGATAGTAGGACAATCACAATACTATAACATACAAGGCTTTTGTGCCGATTGTGGTAAAGAGCATATCATAAAATATTGCCCCAAGAACCCTGTTAATGCTTCAAAAGTGACACCGATCAACATGATAGGTATTGCACACAACGCAGATGGATCCAACCCTACATATGTGCCTATCCAAGCTATAACAAGAGCACATGCGCTCTTACGGAATCAATAGCTCAATCCTGAGAAAATAGTCAAAACCTATGAAGTTGGAGAGTCTAGTAATAAAAAGACAAAATCTTGGAAAGATTCCAGAGAAAGAATTAAGAGAAAATGGAGTAAAAAGATAACTGAGTTGGAAGGAGGTTTGAAGGAATCCAGAGCCAAAATCCTAGAATTGACTTCTCAAGAATCGAATCAGGAGAACCTAGCTTAAAGATCAGGATCAGTTTTAGCGAAACCCATACTAGAAAACCTAGACATGATGTTTCGTGCCTATCAGGCTAGATTAAAGGAAGGACTCAGATAGCAGAAATGAGTAAGAACTACCCTCGAGCAGACTTAGAAATTGAGAGAACTAAACTTTGCATGAAGATGGTAGAATTAGCACAAACTATGTTTGAAGCCTCTCGATATCTTAATTGGAATAACATGGCAAAACCTGAGTTACACTTTCAAGGACTATTAGAGAGGTTAGAATACTTGATCGATAGCAAGGAAAAAAAGAATATGCATAGGAACCCTATTGTTTCAGAGACACAGGAAAGGAATGCACCATCCCTGTCTCAAGTACCAGATATAGAAGTTGAGGACCACCTGTCTTCCATACAGAAGTATTCACATGAATTACTAAGAGAAATTCAAGAAGAGAAGTGGAGAAAAGAACAAGGAACCCATCCTCCTATTCAAGAAATAGACGACTTGCAAGAGCAATTTCCCCAAGACATCCCCTCTATTTATGAGGATGTAGAGGAAGAGCAATTGAGTGAACACACGTGTTTTGAATCCAATTCTTTACAAGAATTACCTCAGTTCACAGGACCTTGGGAAGCCAAGTCTATTAGCATGAGAGCACCCACGACAATAGTGAGGAATGAAGAATCAGTGATTCCTAGAAACACAGAAGTGTTCAAGAACACCAAAGTACAATGTCACCTCACTCTAAAGGAATTGTTGAAGGTTAGACTAGAATAGTGGAAACACATAGCAAATCAATTCCCTGAGCTTGCTACTACTCCCTCACAGATAGGATCACACAAGAAGGTACCCAAGATACCCATAGAAAGAATCGGAGATGTAAGTGAAGGAGAAGAAGGTAACACTTATCTTCCAATAACCCATTAAGGCTATACCACCAAAGCCATCTTAGATTCAGGAGCCAGAGTAGCCATCGCTACCATTGCTTTATGGAAACGTTGGGGTAAGCCAACATTAAGACCCACCAGGATGAAGCTACAAATGGTGTACCTACATACAGAAAAACCATTAGGCTTACTAGAAGGCATATCTCTCACCACGTGGTGTAGAATTTGAACATTCATGCAAACTATACAAGATTGAGGAACTAATTCTTTGTACTTGCAACATTTAGGAGTGACTACTAAAGTCAATCTTAAAGGCTATTCTCATCAAGATGTACCCCCGATACAATGGAATACCATCCATAGGACACAAGAAGAAACAGAATTGATACACTCATTGGAGTCAGACCCCTCATGGTTGCACGAGGAGACTCATCTATGGATGTGTAAAGTAGCCAAACAAGAGATGGAACGGTTAGCAGCTAGGACTTTAGGTTCAGAACAACATCCACGAACCCTTCAAGACCCAGCTTACGCACCTATAGTATTTCCAGACGAGGAATTCGAGCCTCATGGTTGGGTAGAAATCTTAGCCACAATGGACATAGCGGTGAATGAACAACAATGGACCCCTCATTGTGATGAAGACGGGTATGACATTTCCATTTTTAGGATTGAACCTATTGGGGAAGACTTTATCCTAGAAGAATGCACAGAAGTGACCTAAGAATCAGATGAAAGCGATGATGAGGACCTAGAATCCATTATCATGGAACCCTTCTGTTCCATAGAAGAGGAATATCTTTATTTTGTAGAAGCCAAAAACCCTGATGAAGAAAAGGAAAGTCAAATGGAACAACTTGAACCATCCACAAAAGATACAGAAAGCAAACAAGAGAAGAGAAAGAAATAATCTAAGACAGAAGAAGACGAAGAACCACTCATGGAAGTACCAGAGAACTTCAAGAAGTATGCAATAGAAGATAGGCAAATCATGGTTAGAATGCCTAAAAGAAAAGCTGATTGTAGCTCAGTGATGAGCAACACCTCCTTTAATGTCAATCCGGGAAGACATGAGGATGGTATGAAGACCTCGAGCAAGTGGAGGCACAAGTGCGTGAGTGAGAAGCACGCAACCATGCACACACATACACACACACGCGCACACACAGCAAGACAAAGAGTGAGCAACAATGGAGTTCTTAGATTACTTTCAAAAAGCTCATACAAGTTCAAAACTATTACAAGCTAACCCCAAAAATGAGCTCTCTAGCTCCTTTAAGTTTTCGACTAGCTTTGGCCCTGTCCAGACCTAGTGTTCGGCCTAGTTAAAAATAAGGTTCCAGGGCTTATTTGAGGGCTCAAACGAGATCTAAAAAATACGAAAATTGGCAGGTAGATACTTCTAAAGCTCCTCAAGCTCAAGGACTCCTTGGCTTGCACAAAATGGAGCTACAAAAATACGAAATGGTATTTACAATGGTGTTTAGTGATTAAAATCACTATTTGTGTAGGGATTTTCTCTGTTGATTTGTCATACACATCTTTGAGCTCCCTACTTGCTCTTTCTTCTTGTGTGCTCAACTCCTTGATGTCTGAAAAATTTAGATGGCCTAATTGCCAGATCTTCTTTGGCTACTGTGTCTGCTCGTGCTATCTCTTCGTTCCAACCCTCTTTGTCTTGTGGCTCCTTCGGTTCCCTGACTGCTGCCAACACCCCCCCCCCACTCTCGCGTCTGTCGCCCCTGACAGACCCTTGTCGCGCTGTGCGTTGGACATAACATTGGACGACATCGGCAACGAGGTGGTGTTCTTCTAATCGGAGCCCCCGTGCTAGATCTGTTAATAATGCATCCCAATTCACTGGTCCTGGTACATCCGGATGTGGCACCCGCAGTTGTTCTGAATGGATGGTTCTCTCCACAGCAAATAAGTGGAGGAGATGTGAGGGCCTGGGTACGAATATTTCTGAGTGATATTCCCAGAATCCCGTTATGAACATCTCCTCAAATGTCTGTTTAAAACAAGCTGGGAGGTACTTTATTCTGGCGTGCCAAGCATATATTACCTCTATGGATGGGGTTGTGCTCATGTCCTATACCAGATCTTGGTTTCCTGTAAGAAATCCGACACCTGAGAAGTGGGGGTCTTTAATATTCTTGAACGTCCTGAAGGTGATTAGCATTAGTTCAAAGATTTTCATACACATTTGTGCCATCACATCGGGGGTATTCCGTAGTCGAGTGCTCCAGTGTCTGATGGTAGAAATCATGTAATTTACAGTGGGAGGGCCTTGTGGCGGTGCTAGATAAACATAATTTAACCATTTTGCGCAACCCTTGACGTTCTTGACAGCAATTGTAAACTCTGGCCAAGTGCGCTGGCGGAGTACTGGAACATAACAAGGATTGTATTTAATAAAAAGGGGCATGTTAGTCCAGGTACGAACCATTTCCGGGTAAGTTTCAAGAAGACGGATTCTCCAGGTTGGTTGATGAATGGAGCCTTTCTTCGCACTTTCTGGGATATCCTCTGGCCCCAATTGTGTGGCAAAAGTTGGAGGTTTGCCACAACTGTGTTGAATCTCTGCATTGTAGTCCGCAAGGAGCACACAATATGGCACATATTGATCATCGTTGGTGCCGATCCATCTATGATGAGACATGCTTCGAAAGTATTCAGACTTGATGATGGTGTCTTCTAACTTTGCCATGGATTGGATTTGAATGGCCACTCTATCTTCATGAGTTGTTGCTGTCTTCTCTAGTGTTTGGAGCCATTCAGGTACTTCAACTTCTAATGTGTCCATTCCTTCTGAGGTGTGTGCACCGCCTGGCATCGGCATAGGAACGTATGGTTCCTCATATGTTTCATCCACCTCAATGGGTACTAAATCCTCCGGTTCGGGTTCTACAACTGGGGAGGGCTGCCTTTCATATTCTAGTAACTTTTTCTGGAGCTCAGCCACCTGTTCTGTCAATGCCTTTACTTCCTCTGAAGTCGAGGTCGTGTCTATTACCTTGGTTGGAGCCTCCTGTTCCCTGAGCTGGCTACGTAGCTCATCTCGCTCCCTTTCCAAATCATCATGTGCTTCTAATAAATCCGCATAACTTTCCAAGATGGTTTTCATTGTTTCTGTGGGAACCGCTTTGACCTGTTCTGGATCGATCTCATGGGGAGAACCTTCCATGGCTGCTTCCAGATTTTCTTCATTTTGTTTCTACAACCGTTTATTTTCTTCAAGTGCTATAGCCATATGCTTTCGAAGTAGAGTTAAATTACGCCGGACTCTCAGGTTATGGTGGTACTGTGGCGGGTGATGTCTCCATTGTGTCAAATGTGGGTGTGACAGTAAAGAGGGGGACCGTGGGTGGGGTGGAAGTGATATTGGTGAAGAGTGTCGTGAAGGTGGGCATGGAAACTCCTCCGAATTGCATGCTGGGAGAGAGAGGAATTCCCATGACGACTGTGGTAGTGGTAGAAAAGGGCGTGGTCATGGCGGGTGGTGAGGTGAAGTGTGTAGTGAGAGGTGAGGTGGGTGGGGAGAGTTGTTCCTCCTGATGTTCTTCAGTTGGTGTGCGGCCTCCCGGTTCTGACACATTGATGTGTATTTGTTTTCCAGATCGCATGGGTCGGGCAGGCACACGTTTCTCGAATCGATTAATGTATGTCATGGCTGCATGTATGGCTTCATCTAAGCCGACCGCCTCTACGTGTAGGTTCATGGATTCCATAAACATATCGTCCATGCCTTCCTCTGCCAATAGTTGGCTCATGAGCACCTTGCCTGATTCAAGTGACATTTTGTGTTGTTCCTGAACTTGCTTCATGGTTTGGTACAATCTTTTTATTTGTGCCGAATATGCTGGGGCACTTGCTAGCTCTGAGAGTTCATCATATTCTTGATGTTGTTCTTCGTCAGCTTCTTCTTCTTCTCCTCCTGCCTCTTGTTCATCTCCTTCGACGTCTACGACGACTGGTTGTGTCTGGGCTGGTGTTGTTGTGGTGGGATGTGGTTCTTGGGTCTGGTCTGCTTCTGCTTCAAGATTAGATTCGTATATCAGCCTGGCAACTTCTTCATCCGTGAGGTCATTGAGAGTAAATCCCTGTGGAAATTCCAAATCTGATGGAATGGGGGGAAACACCAAGTTGGGTCCTTCTGTACTTGGTCTTGGAAGACGAATGGTGAATGGTCGAACACGCCTAGTTTGAGGAGGAGTCACCTCAGGTGTGGTAGTAGCACCTCTTGGTTGAGCACATGGTAATTGGACGTCCCCTCTCATCTTCTTCGATGGAGGACCCGCTGTTGATAGTCGCCTTTGGAATTCTTGGGCCCTGGACCACACTAGTGCTCTTTGAATGGGCACGTCATATGCTAGGCACCTGTAAATTATTCTTGTTAGGGCACAACATCCATGAAGTACATTTTTCTGCTTCTTATTCCAGCGTTGATGGGCTAGGTGTATCTGGTCGATGACCTAGTGCGGTATGTTGAGGGTGAGGTTCTCTGTTTCTGCCAAGTATAAGTTGAACCAAATTTTCTTAGGGGGCATAGTGAATCGTTCCTGTGCGGAAGTGGAGAGCAATGGTAGGCGTCATTGCCACCATGTCCTTCAATTTATTGAGATCCTTATGCTTCATCCTTCCCGGGACCATTGTTTCTTTCTCGGTGGGAATGTGCATACCTTGCATGTTCAATGCCTCCCGTACCAGATTGAGGGTCAGTTTGAATCTCTTGAGTTCGTGTCCTGGCAACAATGATGGTAGTACAAAAGTACTATCGCCTCCCTTGACCCTGCTGGGAGTGATGGTGCTGATAAAATAGGAGCAGCGTAGAAAATCAGGTTTAGGCAAGTGTGCCCTGAAATATCTATCCAGGCCTGCCTTGGTCCAAACTGATCGCATTACCTCTGCATTCTGATAGTTCTCGAATTCCCGCGTGAAAAAGTGGTAGCGTCCCCATTTGCCATTAAATTCAATTTCTGCTTCCCAGAAGTAGGTGTCGTCACCCAATGGCCCTGCTACATCACTAAACCAATGAGCATGTTTCCCCACTTGAGAAGTGTGTCCTTGAGGGGGGTCCTGGATAGGAAGGACATGCACCGCTTGAAGTTCTTGAGGCCTTCGGTGAGTGGCGGTTCCAGAAGAATGGTTTCAATGTCCACAATCTATGCGCTGGACCCTGCCTGGGAACTGGTGCCTCCAGCTTCTGCCATAGTTATTGCTTGCTACTGGTTCTGTCGAGAATATAGAGCATGCGTTAATATTGTAATGGACAAGATAGAACACGTTTTGCCCTCGTTACAATATTATTGTGAGGTGAGTAATGGTTTAGTGGTCAGTGGGTGCACGATGACAGTGTGTGTAGTTAATGAATGGATAGTCCTAGGAGCTAGATGGAAAGATGCAGTGTCTGACTGATGCAGTTAGTAAGTGGAGATGAATTCACAAATTGGGGTCGGGGGGTTTATTACAAGTCTTAGGTTGCCAAACACCATGGATGGCTTTCGGTCTTGGGTTTGTGGAGACTCGAGAGGGTTGCATGAGTAATTCTGCTTGGGGGTGATGTGTCTTTGGAACCCATTTACGAGCGAGTCTGTGCATGCTTCTAGGTGGCAGTGTGTTCGAGTGTATCAGACAAGAGTGGGTGGCGGCTGCTTGAGCGAGTGAACCCTGTTGTGTATGATGTGAATTGTGTGGGACTAGTTGAGCCTGCAAGCAAGCCTTAGGCACCCAAATTTGTCTGGATTGTGGGTCAGCCTTCATCGACTTCCTGGGCACCCAGATAGATTTCACTTTCTCAACAGAGGTTGTAGGAGTCCTCTTATTAGTATCATGTCGTTGATTACTAATAGGTGGTTGAGACAGTTGTCGCGACTTGGCTATAGTCGGCAGCTCGTCTTTCCGCACCCACATTTGTTTCACTGGCTGAGTTGTTCGGCTTCGCGCGTTCTTTTGGTCTCCCGCATAGATAGTCTTCAGTAATTGATCTGCCCTTAGTTGCTGCCTCCTTCTGGCCTTTGGAAAAGAAGGGAGTTCCACCAACGCCTTGACTTTTCTATTGAGATCTCCATTCCTCTGCATCACATAGCTTTGGACAAGAACAGCATGGTCAACTTCATGTGTACCCCTGGAGGGACCAGGAGTCTGTGCCTTTCCTAGTTCCTGGAGTGCTCCATTATCTAACTCAACGGTAATTCTACTCTGATTTGCCCATACCTGAAGAAGTACACTTCTTAGGTTTAAGTTGACTGCTTGGTCATAGATCCAGTCTTGACCCAAGACCAGAGGCTCAGTGAGGTCCTCATCTTGACACACTAGTAATCTGACTGTCAATACTTCGTCTTGAATGGAGATGGGAAGATCCACCTCGCCCAGGCAAGGGGTTTCCACACCTCCCAATCCTATGAGATATGCTTCTATGGGATTGACAGTTAATTTCAACTCTTGACAGTAAGACAATTGAACAGCACTAGTGGCTGCACCTGAGTCAATCAAGGCTCTTACAACCCTTGCACCTTTTCCTTGTCCTATATCTAAGGTTATAAAAGGACGTCAATCAATTATCCTATGAGAGCTGATACGTGAAACTTCACACATAGCCATGTGATATCCTTGGTCTGCGTCGGCATCTGGCCTAGGTTGCTCTCTACCTTGTCTTCTTAACTTCATTCTCCGCATGCACTCTATGGCTTCTGCTTGAGCTTCTTCTCGAATTCGCTTTTCTTCTTCTTTGCGTTTCTTAGCAGTGTTAAGTCGACTTAGCATTTCCTCTGTGAGAGGTTCCTGATACAACTTGACCCTGCATCCACTAATGTAACTTGGAAGAACATCGCCTTCTAATGTGGCTAGCTGCACTGCTCCACTTGTTGAGATTCTATTAATGATCATGGGTCTGTAGCCTCTCTTCTCTAGTTTCCTCGCATGTTGTTTCAACGTGTATACTAGTACTAGGTCGCCTGCCTTCAAACCTTTTATCCTTAATGTGGGCATCAAAGTATGCCTTCTGTCGTTTCTTAGCTGCATATATCCCTGCAGCCGCCCTCAATCTTGTTTCTCCTAATCGTTCAAGGTCAAAAAGTCTAGAGGAGAGTTCATGACCCATCCATTCATGCTCTTGTGCCACTTTCAATGTAGGTATTAAGAAGTACAACGGTAGCACAACGTTTTGGCCAAATACCACCTAAAAGGGGGTGGCTTGGAGTACCGTTTTGTAGGCGACTCGGTATGCCCAAACAGCATGGTGTAGCTGTTTGTCCCAATCAGAGCGTCTGTTGTTCACTAGTTTGGTCAACACATTGCACAGAATCTTGTTTGTGCTTTCGGCTTGCCCATTAGCTTGTGGGTGGTTAGGGGCAGACTTTTTATGTACTACCAAGAACTCTTGGAGTAGATTTTCAATTACTTCATTCAAGAAGTGAGTGCCTCTATCACTTACTAACTCTATAGGTAGCCCGTATCTTGTGAATACATTCTCAAACAAAAATTTAGCAGTTGTTTGAGCATCGTTCTTCGTCGTGGCTTTTACCTCTACCCACTTTGTTAGATAGTTTGTCGCAACAATGATATATTCTGCATGGGAACCCTTAGCTGGGGGATTAATAGGACCTACAAAGTCTATTCCCCACTTAGAGAATGCACGTCCACCCATCATAGGTTTCAGTGGCATATCATCTTTACGTATAGGATACTGAGTTCTCTGACAGACATCACATCGTTTCACATAGGTATGTGCATCCATGTGAAGGGTAGGCCACCAGAAGCCCGCAAATAGTATTGTCTTGATCACCCGATCTGGTCCAAAGTGTCCTCCTACTACACCTTGGTGAGCAGTTTCCAAGATCTTAAGATATTCACTCTCATGGACACATAGTCTCAGGTAACCATCTTTACCACGCTTGTATAGATTATCACCAATGAGTGAGTAATCCTGGGC
Source organism: Ceratopteris richardii (assembly GCA_020310875.1). Lineage (NCBI taxonomy): Eukaryota > Viridiplantae > Streptophyta > Polypodiopsida > Polypodiales > Pteridaceae > Ceratopteris > Ceratopteris richardii. The sequence goes on from CM035426.1 coordinate 93,800,218, forward strand.
TTCTTGTTCTAAACTCCTTTTCCTAACCAGGGTCATGTCCAGGGGGAATGTTTTCGTCCTCAGGAAGGATACTAGTGGTTCACTCCAATCTGGCACTATGGACACTTGATAAAGAGTGGCATGTTCCACAAGTGGTTTAGTGCAACAGATTGGGCATTCCTTGCACAACTTTTGGACATCAGCTTCCATAGTCGGCCAATGCACTCCGAGTCTCCTTAGTGTCTGTAGGGTTTGTTGCTTTGAGTAGTGTTGCTCTAATGCACCTACATGTGCTAATTGCAACCATTTAGCGTACTCATCCTCTTCCACACAACAGGCCAAGATTCCTTGATCTGTGTGCTTGTACATACTTCCTGCCATGATGTGATACTTCTGGGCTTTCATTACCTCTCTATTCTGTATGTTTACTACCAGATGGTTAGGCCCGTATGTCAATACTGGCACTAGTGGCTTGGCCCACTGTGGCACCACTTCCAAATTAAACAAGTAAGCATTAGGAAGGTCATCTGACACTCCTTGTGGGGCTTCCCCAGATGTGAGCCTAGAGAGATGGTCTACTCTCAAGTGAGTCTTCCCTTTCCTCACCACTACCTCAAAGTCATATTCCATTAGTAAGAGAAACCATCTTACTAATCTACCTGTGTTGCAAGGTTAGTTTACCAAGTACAACAATGCCTGATGATCAGTAAAAAATTTAAACTTATTCGCAAGCAAATAATGTCTAAACTTTTTAACCGCATATACCATGCCTAAGCCTTCTCTCTCAGTAGTGGTGTAATTTCGTTCAGCTGCATTCAATTGTCTACTAGCATAGGCAATTGGGAGATCCATATTACCTTCACCAGTAGGTTGTGCGAGTACACACCCAATAGCATAATTGGATGCATCCAGGTGAACATGGAATGGCTTATTCCAATCTGGTGTGGTTAAGATTGGTGCTGAACATAATCTTCGTTTAAGCTCCTGGAAGGAATTCTCACATTCATCAGTCCACTCAAAGTTAGTCAAAAGTCCGTACATGGGCTTTGCAATGACAGCATACATGTGAATGAACTGGCGGTAGTAACCACAATGTCCCATGAAAGCTTGTACTTCCTTGACATTCCTTGGCCTAGGTAGCTCTGCTATGGCTCTCACCTTCTCTTCATCAGTGGATATGCCATTCTTTGACACTATGTGTCCTAGAATCTTGCCTTGCCTGACCATAAAAACACACTTTTTTGGGTTCAAGCAGACTTGATATTCTCTACATTTATCAAAGATTTGTCTGAGTTCAGGAATATGGGTTTGTCTGATGTTGGAATGAGCGCAAAGATCATCAACATAGACTTCTAAGTTCTTCCTCAAGAACTCTTTAAATACATGGCACATCAGTCTCTGGAAGGTAGCTGGTGCGTTGGTAAGCCCAAATGGCATTACTCTAAAGGCAAAAATGCCCCATTCAGTGGCAAATGCCGTCTTATGCTGATCTTCTAGAGCTATGGCTACTTGATTGTAGCCCGAAAATCCATCGAGGAAGCTGTACACTTCCTTGCCTATTACTCTTTCTAAAAGATGCTCTATGATAGGAGCGGATAGTTATCTCGAATTGTGGCTGCATTAACCTTCTTCAGGTTAATGCATACACGCAGCTTTCCATTTTTCTTGGGCACCACAACAATGGGGGATACCCATTCAGTGTGCTCAATTTCATAGATAAATCCAGCTTCTACCAGTCTATCTATCTCCTCTTTGATCTTAGCAGCATAATTATCATTATATGTATATGGCTTTTGCTTAGAAGGCTTGGCATCTGAGGTCATGGGGATAATGTGTGAGCATATGTCAGGGTCCACTCCTTTCAAATCCTTGTAACTCCAAGCAAATACATCTCTGTATTCTCTTAGCAAGGCTATTAGCTCTTGTTCTTCCTCTTCTGTCAGGTCATGGCCTATGTACGTGCATCTTTCTTCTCCTTCCTCTATGGCTACCACAATTTTCTTGGTGGTTTCTTTGTTATCATAGGCCTCCCCTGATTGCGCCTCTCGTTTAGGCATTCTGATCATGACTCTCCTGTCATCTATCTCATACTTCTTAAAATTTTCTGGGACCTCAAACAAAGATTCTTCCTCTTCCGGTGTGACTTCTCTCTTCTTTCTTTTCTTTCCTTCTTCCTTCGGGGTCACATGTGTGGCTAGTCTTACTTCACTCGTAAGCTCTCCATACCTCTGGGGTTGAAATTCTACTTCATAGAAGTATTCTTCATCTGATGCAAAAGGTGGGTCCATAATGATTGACTCTAGATCGGAGTCACTCGCATCGTCAAATGCATCAGGGTTAGGTTCGCATTCTTCTAACACTGCCTCTCCCATGATTGGCTATATGGAGAAAACTGAAATGTCATAGCCATCTTCATCACAGTGAGGTGTCCATTGTTCTTCATTGATGGCTACATCCATTGTTGCTAGGATTTCTGCCCAGCCATGGGGTTCAAATTCTTCGTCCGGAAAGACTACAGGTGCATAGGCTGGGTCTTGAATTGATCTATGTGTTTCTTTTGCACCTATCTCTCTGGCTTTTTCTCTCTTCTCTTCTTCTACTGCTACTTTGCACATCCACAACTGGGTATCTTCATGCATCCATGAGGATCCTGATCCTATGGAATGCACCGATTCTGTATCATCTTTGGCTTTATGGATGGGATTCCATTGGATAGGAGGGACATCTCTATGAGAGTAATCTTTGAGATTCACTTTGGTCGTGACACCTAGGTGTTGCAAATACAAGGAGTTGGTTCCCCAATCCTGTACCACTTGCAACTGTCGCATAAATGGTCTTCCCAAAATCATCTCATAGGCATGATTTTTGCTAAAGTCGCATATGGCAAACGTATGCTCGAACTCAACACCACATGTGGTGAGAGTTATTCCTTCTAGTAAGCCTAAGGGTCTTTCTATGTGACCATCGGCCATCTGCAATTTCATCCTCGTGGGCCTGAGTGCTGGCTTGCCCCAACGCTTCCATAGGGAAGTGGTAGCAATTGCAACTCCTGCACCTGAGTCAAGAATTGCCTTGGTTGTGTATCCTTGATGTGTAATGGGAAGATAAGTGTTTCCCTCTTCACCTTCACTCATATCTCCTATCTTGTCCAAGGGTATTTCTGGCACTGTTCTCTGGGATCCTACCTGGGAACAAGGTTTTTCTATCTCTGGTACTTGTTTGGCCACATGTTTCCATAGCTCTGGCCTTACTTTGAGTAACTCTTCTAAGGTGAGGTTACACTGTACTTTAGTGTTTTTCACTACCTCTGTGTTCCTAGGTATGACTGAATCGTGGTTTCTTACCATGACCGTGGGTGCTCTCATACACGTAAACTGGCACTATGGCCCTATTCACGTTTTCTTCTGCAGCTGCATACTTTACAGGGATTACATTAGTAGGAGCAGGTGGTTGTTGTACTAGCACTGGCTGGGGTCTCAGTTGGTATTGGGGTTGGTAGGTTTGCTAAGGCCTAGCATACTGCTGTGATGGGTATTGATTCTGGTATCTTCCCTGCTGAGGGTATGGCTGAGGGTAGGGTTGCCTAACTGCTTGCTTATTGTATGGACAGTCTTGTGCTGTGTGATTTGTGTATCTCCGTTCTATGGTATAGTATTGGCTACTCGGATTTACTTGGGGTTGAGCCGTAATGGGACAGACGTTCGCCATATGGTCGCCTCCACCTGTATAGCACCGTTTGATTGGGGCGAATCTAGGAATTTGCTTACTAGAAACACCTAGTTTTTGAGCTACTTTCTCCGCAAGTTCCTCAATTGATGTGGATTGCGTGGAAGAGAGGCTAGAGGTACTATCTGAGTCCTTGTAGATTTTGGAAAGCTCTAGTTCTTCCCCTAGGTTATCCTCGATGTCAATGCACATGCGTACACACTCTTCTATGGTCCTAGGGTCCATCAAGTACACATATGATCTTAATTTGGTACTTAGCAATCCGTCCAAGAATAAAGCCACTTGCTTAGCTGGTGTGGGGAGCTCCGTAATGCATCTTTCAAGATATTGCGTAAATCTTCTCCCTACAAGTCTCACGGTCTCTTGCGGGGTCTGCTTGAAACTATGAATCAATGAGGAGGTATTATGTCTTATGCCACTCTTAGAGAATTCAATAATGAAAGCCTCTAGGAGTTGGTCTATGCTCCTGAACTGTCTCTCATTCAATGGTTGAAACCACGTAAGGGCTGTGTTCCTAAGGGTTAGACCAAAGGCATTATATTGCGTGAATAAATCCTCCACTTGTTCAGCTCTCAAGACTTGTCTAAACTCGGCTACATGATCGTATGGATCTCCAGTGCCATCGAAGTAATTCTTCATGGACTTGACTAACTGAGTTGGTCTCAAAGTCCTTGTGTGCTCTCTAGGTCGTGGTAGAGGGAACTCCTCCGTATTTCTTTGGTTCCTGTGAGCTCTAAGTACCTCAGGCTCTACTCTATTTGTTTCCGTCCTCGTTCTTTCTCTGCCTCCTGGGTTGGCAAAGCTTACCTCAGGTCTTTCTCTATGTCTGTCTCTTTGAGTTTCGTGAGCGTGGGAGGTTCCAACTCCTGGGTGACCAAAGGACACGTTTGATCTTGGCTGGGGAAAAATGAATTCACCTTTCCAAGTGTAAGCATGCCTATCATTTTCTGTAACCACAAAGATCCTCTCTGAAGCGTGATCTAAGTAGGTCACTCTGCCTGGGCTATCAGGATCCTTAAACTCATAGACCATGATTGTTCCTATATCAATTGGCCGATCAGATTTATACCTCCAAAAGGCTTCGTCTGTTTCTCCGTTCAGAAGCAGATCTATGCTCTTGTTGTCCTAGGGAACCCATTCAGGCGTGATAATCCTAGTGAGAACAGATTTGCCTCGGGGGGTCCTAGGTTTTACACCCATGTTTCCCTGCTCTAGGTCACCTAAGTCCGTTTCTGGGACTACATTCCCAAATTCATCAGTCCTTTCTGGATGACTGGTGACTACGTATATGGTTCCTTCTTTGTCCAAGTATGCTCCGTTTTCAAACTTGACAGCTGGATGTTCTAGTCCTATGGATTGGTTAGGGTTTTTAATATGGACCATGGATCTTCCTAGACCGTCCTCATAGATGCTAGCACCTAATCGGTTGGTCCTAAGGTATTCCAGCTGCGTCTTGTACGGGCCTTCTACCCTGTGCAAGTATGGCACTCCTGAACTTCCTGTTGGTCGGTCCATGCCTTGAGACATCTCTGATTCATTGGTCTCAGAGCTAGGGTAGTATGAGTGGTGGCTCAACTGCTGGGCCCAAGAACTAGCTGTGTGGTTGACACTAGCCTCTGAAGACCTAAGGCTTTGTCTATCTCTCCATAGATGTCGCCATGATCTAAGGTTCATAAGCTTAATTGAATAACCCAAATTTGCCCAAGTACAACCTCATTGCGGAGTCCTTTTGTATCCGTTACTTGGTTCTTTTTAGTTGATTACCGTGTTAACATTCTTGTCTGATATCATGTCGTAAGGTATATTTGAGTGTAGTTCCGCACTTAAAGTTGATCGTTCCACGTTAAGTTCTTTTCCTTTAAAGTTCTCGACAGTACAAAGATTATGTCCTTAGCTTGAACTTGAAAGTTTAGGTATTCTTCAACTTGATAATTGCCTATCGTCGCCCTGACTTACTCCTACCTCTAGTCGTTCTTAGCCTAAGCTAGGAATTGACGAAGGGGAGTTGATAATATTCCGACCTTTCTTGCTGATCCTTGTTCTTTAGTGCTCGAGAAGTTGATTCTCAAGCTTGCACAAAGTCCTTGCTTGGATGCTCTCAATTGCTTCTCAATAGACCTGCATCAGTCCCAAGATTAGCTCCAAACTTAAATTCAAACTACAGACTAGACCACATTCATGCATGTAACTCACAGACCAAATTATCCCTTGCCTTTATGAAAAACAATCCCGAGGATCCCTCAGTTTTCCTACCTCAGGTATGGTTAACTTCAAAAAACCCTATCTAATAATCCTACTCTTAATTTCCACATAACGAGTGGAGGTTTTGGTTGTACTTCCCACGAGCTTTCCCACAAAACAAGAATCACAGCAATTGGATTTCGTATGGGGAAGTTATGTCCGATCAGGGTTTTGATGCTAAAACAGGGTTCAAAATAGTTTACACAGGCAGACAGGAATTCTTGAATTACTTGGGTTGCGGTCTCACAATGCAATGCTAAACCCTTAAAAGTTCCCCAAAATTTAGACCACTATTTCTTTGCCCTTAAAATCTGGCCAAATTTGCCCTTCTATCGCGTTCGCAAGTTCTGTCAGTCGCGATTGACAGGTCAATCGCGATTGATGTGTCGATCGCGATTGACAGGTCAATCGCGATTGATGTGTCGATCGCGATTGACAGGTCCGTCGCGGCTGTCAGTCTCGATTGACACGTGGCTCAAAAAGTCAATCAATCGTGGTCAAAGGGTCGTTGACTCTGTCAGTCGCGATTGATGGGTCGATCGCGATTGACAGGTCGGTCGCGAGGGTCTGTCCGTCGTGGTCAAACAATCGTTGACTGTGTCGGTCGCGGGGGTCTGTCCGTCGTGGTCAAACAATCGTTGACTGTGTCGGTTGCGATTGACAGAGCCGTCGTGGGCTGTCAGTCGCGATTGATGGGTCAATCGCGATTGATGACTCGATCGCGATTGACACGTGTCATGCGTATGATCCGTCAGTCGTGGTCAATCGGTCATTGACTCTATCGGTCGTGATTGACAGAGCCGTCGTGGGTTGTCAGTCGCGATTGACTTGTCGATCGCGATTGACAGGTCTGTCCATCGTGGTTTGTCGATCGCGATTGACAGAGCGATCGTGATTGATAGAAATCTGATGAATTTCAAAACTCTAAACACAGTTTTGGGAAGCTCTAGGCCTGTAGATCATGGTTTTGTACTTTGTTTGGCAAATGGAGCATTTTTTCTGTCAGTCACGATTGACAGAGATCGGCGACACAGAGACAGTTGCCAAGATTTCCGTACCTGCACGGAGTGCTGGAGAAGATGATGCGGCATGTACCTGCAAGACAGCTCAAGAAACATGCAAAAACAGCACACACAATATCGCTCTCTCGCTCTCTCTCACAAGTGAAATGAGGGAAGTGAAAGGGGGAAGGAGATATAGTCAAAAAATTGAAATTTTTGCGATGATGGAAATGGAGGTGGGAGGTGGTGATGATGATGATGGGGATGAAGAAAACAAAAGGAAATGGATAAAAGTGAAGAAAATACCTATAACTCCAACGCTTCAATTCTACGTCTTACCATCACACGCTCGTCCTCAAAGCTCGATCCCCGGCAACGGCGCCAAAATTTGGTGTAGCTCAGTGATGAGCAGCACCTCCTTTAATGTCAATCCGGGAAGACATGAGGATGGTATGAAGACCTCGAGCAAGTGGAGGCACAAGTGCGTGAGTGAGAAGCACGCAACCATGCACACACATACACACACACACACAGCAAGACAAAGAGTGAGCAGCAATGGAGTTCTTAGATTACTTTCAAAAAGCTCATACAAGTTCAAAACTATTACAAGCTAACCCCAAAAATGAGCTCTCTAGCTCCTTTTATAGTTTTTGACTAGCTTTGGCCCTGTCCAGACCTAGTGTCCGGCCTAGTTAAAAATTAGGTTCCAGGGCTTATTTGAGGGCTCAAACGAGATCTAAAAAATACAAAAATTGGCAGGTAGATACTTCTAAAGCTCTTCAAGCTCAAGGACTCCTTGGCTTGCACAAAATGGAGCTACAAAAATACGAAATGGTATTTACAATGGTGTTTAGTGATTAAAATCACTATTTGTGTAGGGATTTTCTCTGTTGATTTGTCATACACATCTTTGAGCTCCCTACTTGCTCTTTCTTCTTGTGTGCTCAACTCCTTGATGTCTGAAAAATTTAGATGGCCTACTTGCCAGATCTTCTTTGGCTACTGTGTCTGCTCGTGCTATCTCTTCGTTCCGACCCTCTTTGTCTTGTGGCTCCTTCGGTTCCCTGACTGCTGCCAACACTGATGTTGGAGAAGTACATGACAATAGAGAGAAAACCAAAAAAATCATAGTCACCATAGAAGGAGAAGAAGAAAAATGTACTTACATAGGGCATAATTTGACGAATGAAGAAGAAAAAGAGTTAGTTGCCCTACTATGTGAATATAGAGATGTGTTTGCCTGGAGTTACAAAGACTTGAAAGGAGTAGACCTGGATATATGCTCCCATAGAATCCCTATGACTCTAGATGCAAAACCTACAAAACAAAAACCATACACATACAATGATAACTATGCTATGAAGATTAAAGAAGAAATAGATGGTTTGATAGAAGCCGGATTCATTTACGAAATTGAGCATACCGAGTGGGTATCCCTTATTGTGGTTGTGCCCAAGAAGAATGGAAAATTGCGTGTGTGTATTAACCTTAAAAAAGTTAATGCCGCCACAATTAGAGATAGTTATCCTCTTCCTATCACGGAACATTTATTGGAAAGAGTTGCTGGCAAGGAAGTTTACAGCTTTCTTGATGGTTTCTTAGGCTATAATCAAGTACCCATTGCTCTAGAAGATCAACACAAGACGGCTTTTGCCACATAATGGGGCATATTTGCATTTTGCGTGCTGCCTTTTGGACTCACAAATGCACCTGCCACTTTCCAACGACTTATGTGTCATGTTTTTAAGGAATTCTTACGCAAGAATTTGGAAGTTTATGTCGATGACATATGTGCACATTCGAATATGAGGCAGACTCATATCCAAGAACTAAGACAATTGTTTGATAAATGTCGAGAATATCAGGTTTGTCTGAACCCTGAAAAATGTGTTTTCATGGTCAGACAAGGCAAAATTCTAGGACACATTGTGTCAAAGAATGGAATCTCCACGGATGAAGAAAAAGTGAAAGTAATTGTCGACCTACCTAGAGCAAGTAACGTAAAAGAGGTACATGCATTTATGGGTCATTGTGGTTATTATAGACGATTCATACACATGTATGCAATCATAGCCAAGCCTTTGTACTCTCTTTTGACCAAGTTTGAATGGACAGATGAGTGTGAAAATTCATTCAATGAACTTAAATGATGTTTGTGTTCAACACCAATATTAACAACCCCGGATTGGAGCAAGCCATTTCATGTACTTGTGGATGCATCCAACTATGCCATAGGATGTGTGTTGGCACAACCCATGAATGAAGGTAATGTAGATCTCCCCATAGCTTATGCGAGCAGATAGTTGAACGCAGCAGAAAGGAATTACACTACTACAGAATGAGAAGGATTAGGAATGATCTACGTAGTAAAGAAATTCAAGCATTACTTGTTGGCAAACAAGTTCAAATTCTTCACGGATCACTAAGCATTAATGTACTTAGTCAATAAGCCATGTAATACAGGACGACTGATACGTTGGTTTCTGTTACTCATGGAGTATGACTTTAAAGTAGTAGTCAGGAAAGGAAAGACACACCTTAGAGTTGACCACCTTTCAAGATTAACCATAGGAGAAGCTCTCCAAGGAATAGCGGATGAATTACACGATGCATATTTGTTTAACCTTGAGATAGCACCAAAATGGGCTAAGTCTATTGTCCCTATTCTCACATATGGACCCAAGAATCCTAGGATAAGGATCAAAGAAGGAGAGATTACCAAGTCTCAGAGATATCAAATAATAGTAGGAAGTATATATAAACAGGATAATCAAAAGATTCTTTCTTGTTGTGTAGATGAATCTGAACATGCGAATTGGTTGCAATTAGCACATGTAGGTGCATTAAAGCAACATCATTCGAAACATCGTACCTTGCAGACTCTGCATAGACTAGGAGTATATTGGCCTTCTATGGAAGCAGATGTCTACAAGTTGTGTAGAGAATGCCCTGCTTGTTGTGAAAGACAACCAGTAGAACATGCTACGTTATATCATGTGTCTCTCACACTAGAATGGAGTGAACCATTAGTGACGTACTTGAGGACGAAAACATTCCCTCAAGGAATGACCTTAGCAAGACAACACAGTTTAGAGCAGGAAGCTCAAGATTATTCACTTATTGGCGATAACTTATTCAAACGAGGACGAGATGGATACCTAAGACAATGTGTTCATGAAAGATATTATTTGCGCGTACTAGAGATTGCACACCAAGGTGTTGCAGGAGGTCATTTTGGCCCCGATAGGATAATCAAGCCATCCTATTTGTAGGATTATGGTGGCCCACTCTTCACATGGATGCACATACCTATGTTAAGAGATGTGATGTGTGCCAGAGAACTCAATTTCCTATTCGCAGAGATGAAATGCCATTGAAACCCATGATGGGAGGACATGCATTTTCTAAGTGGGGTATAGACTTTGTAGGACCCATTAACCCCCTTGCAAAAGGTACACATGCTGAATACATCATAGTAGCCACGGATTATCTTACAAAATGGGTAGAGGCCAAGGCCACAAAAAAGAATGATAAACACATGACTACAAAATTCTTATTTGAAAATGTGTTTACAAGGTATGGATTGCCTATAGAGTTAGTGAGTGATTGAGGAACTCACTTTCTAAACCATGTCATTGAATATTTTTTACAGGATTTTATGGTGATTCACAAGAAATCCACACCATATCATCCTCAGGCCAATGGTCAAGCGGAAAGTCCTAACAAGATCCTTTGTAACGTAATGATGAAACTTGTGAACAACAAATGTTTAGATTTGGACAAACAGTTACACCACGTTGTTTTGGCATATCGAGTGGCCTACAAGACTGTACTCAACGCAACTCCATTTCATATGGTGTTTGGTCAGAATGCTGTGCTTCCTTTGGACTTCTTGATACCGACCCTTAAGGTTGCACAAGAACATCAGTGGACCAACCATGAATAATTATCATCAAGAATAATGGACTTGGAACAATTAGGAGAAACCAGGCTGAAAGCAGCAGCAGGTATCTATGCAACAAAGAAGCAACAGAAAGCCTATTTTGATGCACATGTGAAAGATAAAGGCTTAAAAGAAGGAGATTTAGTCCTAGTATATACGCTGAAACAACATGCACGGAAACTAGAAAAGCGAGGTTATGGACCTATGATCATTAACAGACTCTCGACAAGTGGAGTAGTACAATTAGCCACCCTAGAAGGAGACATAATGCCTAATTACATTAGTGGTTGTAGAGTCAAGTTATATCAGGAACCTCTTACTGAGGATATGCTTAGAAGACTCACATTGGCAAAGAAGCCTAACGAGGAAGAATAGAGAATACGTGCAGAAGCTCAGGCAGAAGCTATAGAACACATTAACCGCATGAAGCTAAGAAGACAAGGACTAGGGAGAGAACATTATAACCATCTGGAAACAACACCCAGATATCCCATGGCCATGTGTCAAGCAAAGTCAAGTAATCCTAGCATAGTGGATAGGAGACCATTTATTACAGTCAGGCTAGAGCACGACAACCCTTGCCATGAGCTCAGGGCTTTAATTGATTCAAGTGCTGCGACTAGTGCGATTAGATGGTCCCACTATAAGGACTCAGGAATAGAAATGCGGCCAATTGAGGCATACCTCATAGGGCTAGGAGGCATGGAAACCCCTTGCATGGGTGAGGTGGACCTTCCTATCCTCATACACGATGTGACCATGATAGTGAAGCTACTAGTGTGCCATGATGATGACCTGATAGAACCCCTAATCCTTGGCCAAGATTGGCTATATGATCACTCAGTGGACCTAAATCTTAGACAGTGCTCCTTGTAGATTGGAACCTTAAATCAACAGTGAGTGATACCGGCTGACTTCCCTAACAACATTCCACCTGAGGTATGTAACCCTAGACCATATGAAATGCATGCGACAGAGGACCAAAAGATCTTTGGCCAGATAAGTCATGATACGTCTAACCCAACCCTCGGGGGGTTTGGTGATGGACAGTTTTTATTCAGAAGAACGTCAAAAGATTTTCCCCTGGTCTTCCTGCAAACTAGAAGGGGTCACCACCCAACAGATGGGTCAGGTGGGTTTCATCAACGGTCAGGTGGACTGCATCAGCAGCCACATGGGCACAACACCCTGCAGTGCCCATCCTTCCACACTTACTGCGGATTGGCCTAGATTTAAGGTACAAAACGAAGCACTTCCTAATGGGCAAGTTTTGCAAGTGTTGGACCTCCCTTCTTTTCCAAAGCAGAGTGTCCATCCAACCTTTCAACCTCATCCACCAAGGAGTCACCAACAAATAAGGAACCCAAACCGACGACCCTACCAGACAACACAAAACAAGCAGCAGTATCCGCATCACAGAACAGGTGGCACAAAACAAGTATGGGTGCCAAAAGGACAGAAAGCACCGATAGATTTCAACAGTGCAGACAATGACAAGATGAAGTTTCAACAGAATCATCGGCAATATTCAACATCTCCTCGACCTCCTTCTACAAGTACGAACAGTCGACAGATTTGGATCGCCAAGAAGTACCTTACGAATCGACCCACATCCACGCAGATTTGGGTACCCAAACAGTGTATTATAGCTCAAGAGTCAAGCCATGTAATATATACCCCTCAGAAATCTTTTCACCCCTCAACACCACCACATCCAATATCACCTTTTGTCCCCCAGCAGAAACATACCACCCACTCAGCAACCCTTAGGAAATGGATACCGAAACGTATCCACCTGTCTCCTCAAAACCAATTGGATAACATTAACCCCATCCCGAATAACCAACTCCCTTGTAATAACTCATTCACAACTGAACTTTGTACAAATTCACATACTATAACCCAACATCACTTGTAATAACATCTCATCAAGCAGTGTATGCACCATCAAAAACATGTAGGTGTCTAGAGACCTATATCAATTTTGCAAAAAAAAGAATTCCATAAAATACCTCACAACACTTGGCTACACGGTTACACATCGGTTATGGAAAGGGATTGCGATCTCACGTTAATGGGATCATGATTAATTTCCATACTAATGTGCTAATCTTTTGTAGCAGATCTTCTCTACATTTGCATCCATCATCATGCAAACAAAAGGACCGTCTGAAGCTGGCCCTAGTGTACCTGTGGTAAATTTTGGTGAATTATTGGCTGAGCCACATCCCACAGTACAACCACCTGAATTTCAAGGATTCCCCAGACCTATGCCAATTTATGATCCTCCCAGGGGATACACTGAAAAAGTTTATCGAAATTCCCACTAGTTTCAAGGTTTAGCAAGACCTTTGGCAGACGCAGATTTTATTTTTGATGCCATGTTGACTTTTGATAGTAGTAAGTGGGGCAAGTATCAGTTCTTCTCCAAAGAATTTGAAGCACTTCAAAATACAGAAGACTTAAAGCATGTTTGGGTGAGAGCAGGTTTTACAAAGTACTTCAGTGATCCACTACCCAAACCGGATTTTTATAGATGCTACTACATGGTAACCACACTTATAGCCTCAGAGAACAAGGACCTGCCAGACACTTTTATTCTGCCATGTTTGGTAAATGACCCCCCATTCAAAAAGTTCTACCTCTCAAAGGATTTGATTTGAGCTGCAACTAAGATCCATGGAACTCACATGCCGACAGAGCGAGAAAGGCTAATTCTAGAGCAGATGAAGTGTGGGGACGTTATCAAATGGGAAGACATTTTGGCCATCACACTTGAGCTATCTAAGCCATTACATATATGTATGCAACACTTTGCATTCCCGGCTCAAGTTCGTTTTACTATGCCTCACAAGCATATGTGGTTTGGATTGTATTTAGCATGTATAGGGCCACAAACAGTTCATCTTGCAAGTTGGATCATTGATCAGTTGTACTTAGCGTAGTAGAGATGGGAAAGGAAAAAAGTCATCCATGGATGTTATGCTCTCACGAGAATTGTGTATATGTGCTTGACATATGACTTGCCTATCGAACGTGCAATGACAAGTGAAGAATTGAAAGCATTTAAAGGAACTACCAAGAAAACCAGAAAAGCTAGCAAGAGACGGGCAGGCAAGCGCATGCGAGGATCTATCCCATGCCTACAAGTTCCAGAGTCCCCATCACCTCCCTCTCCAGAACATTCACCTACGGAACCCGCTGTGCCTATACAACCCATTCGCATACGACTGTCATGAACTGTCATCACAGAAGGTACTACCAGTGCAGTTACTTCTCAGGCAACCTCAATTCAGGAACCCACCACCACAACAACAAAAATTCCCACCTCCATTGGTGTGGAAGCGTTTACTTTTCTGATACCCAATTTGAAAACAGAACCCATGAATACCACGTTTGATTTTGAAATGCCGGACGCTTTTTCAAACGAATTTCAATTTTCAGAAGGACAACTTTTCTCTCAGGAATATGAATGACCAAGTTACCCTACAACTCCCCCTGATCAACCGCAAGGGCACGTAGTCTCCAGCTTTGAAGACGAGAGAACAAAAACCGACGATTAGGACGGAGACGATGAAAATTGCAAGAGAATGTATGGAACAACAAACTAACACCCCGGGTGACACAAGCATGCACGAAGATGAAACATTTGAAGCGGCGGCCTAGACATTGGCAATCAAGAAGTTATACCACACCATGGAAGAAATTTGGGCGCGTAAAAAGTTATCCGAAGAAGAAAGCCAAGCGCTTGTTGAACAAGAACTTGCTACAGGAGGCTTCAAAGAAGCCTACATCCAAGGTTTCAGAGAACTAGTTAAATCACTAGGCAATAATGAAGCATTACGCTATTTGCAGAGAAAGCCACTACCACAGTTTGACCCACACTGTATTCGCTTGTTATCAAAACTAGGTCAATATATTCGCGTACCAACAGATGCCCAATCTTCGCAACAGGCCAAAGAAGCACGACTCATTCCGGAAGGTCCTTTGATAAAAGAAACAATCATCATCAACTCCCCACCTCGTACTTCTACTGTACATACCCCTAACATCGTCGAAGTACCCACCACACCAATCGCTCCTCTTTTACCACCCGTCCCTCTAGTCTCTCCTGTACACCCTGCCTCTCCCAGACCATCCACATCCTTCGATAGTGCAGTAGCAGAAGCCTTTATCACCTCCATTCCTCTCACCCTCTCTGCACCCACACAACCCAACCTCCCTCCTCAAACTTCCACCCTTCTATCCAGTCCGTTTCTCCATCCATCCTTCCCTCCCTTCCCCACCCCTCCAAGACCCCTATTCCCATTTCCCCCTCCTTTGACCTTCTCCCCCGTTTCACCTCCCCAACCCACTGTATTTCCTCTTTCTCCTCTCCACCAAGCAGTACAAGAGACCCCATCTGTAAATTATTCGACAACCTTTGTAAATCCTGTTTTCACACCCACTCACACACCCACTATCACTCCACTATTCACGGTCACTGCACTCGACACCACGTCCAGTGACATAGACATATCACCTCCCATTGCACCACCACTCACCTCATCCATTTCACCACCACATTTAGGCACATCACATTTTTCCACTGTCACCACTGCATCCACATTCCCATCCCTATTTCCCCTTCCCCTTGCATCAACACCCACACCCACAGCATCTTCACTCACCCTGCCATTAATATTATCACCCACAATCGACACTGCATTCCGTTAAATGTTTGCATGTATGACCCAAGTGAGATGAATATTATCACCCAAGTGAGATTAATATTATCACCCACAATCGACACTGCATTCCGTTAAATGTTTGCATCTCTAGGCACCAGCTATCAGACGCTGCAGCGGACCACAAATGACTTACAGTCACAGCTAAATTCTTTATCAATAGAGAATGCCTCCCTTAACACACGCTACTAAGAGCTACGTCAGGCCTACCACAAACTTGAACTCAAAAGTGAACAGAAGACAAAAGAGGCCATTACAGATATTGACAATTTGTTAAGGGCTCAAACCATCTGCAATGCAATGCTCACTAGAAACATGGGACTACTCACATGCCACCTAGCAGCAGCTAAAGAAGAGAACCGACGCTTGCAGGAATAGAATAGAGAGAACCTTGAAGCTGCTTTAGATCAACCGAATGAACCCTTGAGTCCTAGTACTTTCAAAGATGTCCCCTCCAAATCCATGAAGATACTATTGGAAGATCATGTCCAACGATTAGAGGAGTATGATAGTATGAATGAGGAATAGCAGAAGCTCAAAGAGGAACACAAAATATTATAGTTACGAGCACCTGTCTAGCAAGCACCACCAACTCCTATGACCACATCTCCTGAGATCATCGAGGAACTCAATGCTTTACGGGCCCAGGTATTGACTCTTCAAACATAGATAGCAGCATACAAAGCACCCCCTAGGCCAGATTCCCCACCAGAACTCCCAGTAGATGAAGAAAAAGTAACTATCCCGATGGAGGACACTTTTGAAGAAGCCTACGAACCCCAACCCATCCGAGGCGGACGAGTCACGGCTGAAGGCCAGACTAGCTTTGAACTCCCTTCCCCCGCGTGGATGAAGACTGTAGAAGAGCTTGGCAAGACCCACTCAGCACGTGTGGAAGCTCAGTTGCACGCAATGGCTATGATCAAAGAGCGTATTTTACAATCCCCTTATTTTTCTCACTTGGCCCCTCGTAGGTATATATCTGGGCATGAGCTGCAATACAAACCATATTTTATGTTAATGGCAGAATATCAATTGGCCATAAAAAAAGAGACAAGCAAGAAACCCTCCCACGCAACTCAGTTTGAGCCTGATGATTTATCACCAGACGCGTAGAGTGGAGAAATATATCAACCAACTTGGCGCCAGGATTTACTACAGGAATATCCCAAAATGATGAGCACATGGGCCAAGGCACCACTCCATTTGAAGTATAACCCATGTTGGGGACCGATACCACGACGTCGCTCCTGGAAGGCTTTTGGAATCAAAGTACAAAACAACAAGCAGTGCCAGGACTGGCTCAATTACCCGTATTTCACTCCACCCACTGGACCACCCACCGTAGGATATATGATGGCAACGATTCACCACTGGCTCCCTCGCTTATGACGAATGGATGATGTAGCTGCGCATATGACTGTCAAAATATTTGACCTGATGCAGATAGTATTCAAAGTCTTTCGTCGTGTCAAGGCACCACATGTTAACACTCCGAGATTCGAGCATGGCAATCAAGATTTAGCTTATGATATGAGTACAACACCATCGCTCTGGGTGTGTTATGCTTGGCACTATCGCATCAAACATCTACCTGCATGCTACAAAATGACCTTCAAAGAAATGTTTACTACATGATTTTGGGAATACCATTCAGAGGTGTTCATAAGCAGGCCCACACACTTACTCCAATTATTTGCCTATGAACAAATGGTGTACTCCACACACTACAGACTCTCGCCACCAGAGGAACCTCAACCCATCGATTGGGAAAAACTCGAAGCAAATCTTGCAAGAGGTATACGCATTTCATAGCACACCCTCACTCATGATCTACTACAAAACTATATTCGACAGACCCTAGAGGGAGGGGGGTGTTGGTAGTAGCCAGAGGCACAGATGACACGGAATTATGTGAAGATAGAGCACAACGAAGTAGTGGGGAGCCAATTAGATCATTCTTTCAAACAAATATGTTCTATAAATACTTTTCAAAAACTCCCAATAGTGATTTTCATCACTCTTGTACCATATGTAACATAGAAAAACCCCTTTTGTAATTAATAGCTCCATCTTGTGCAAGCCGAGGAGTCCTCGAGCTTAGTTAGAACGAGCCTACCAATTTTGGTTATTTTTAGACCTCGTTTACCCCTTCAAATAGCACCTAGAACCTATTTTTTAACTATGCCAGTCACTACATGTGAAACCGGTCAAAAGTAGTCTAGAATCTATAAAAAGAGCTAGAGAGCTCATTTTTGAGGTTAGCTTGTATGAGTAGAGAAGAGTTTAGGGCTATTTTGAGCTTGTATTTGAGATCTTGAGTAATAGAGTCTATTTTCCTACCTTCCATTGTTTCTTGCTTGTCTCCTACATGTGTGTGTGTGTGTATATGTGTGCATCTCTATGCTTCTCACCTTCACTCTCACTACATCTCGCATTCACGATCTTCATATCACTCCTATCTCTTCCGCGGATCGACATTAAGGAGGTGGAGCTTCTTAACGTGGTACTTACCATTGCGCTAGAGCAACAATTTTCACCATGTCAAATACTATGATAGTCATATGCACGACAACATCATCCATGCGGCGTAAGGGGGGGAGCCAGTGGCGAATCGTTGCCATCATGTATCCTACTGTGGTTGGTCTGCGGGGTGGCGTGAAATAAGGATAATTAAGCCTATCTTGGCACTGCTTATTATTCTGCACTTTGATTGCAAAGGCCTTCCAGGAGCGGCGTCTTGGTATCGGTCCCCAACATGGGTTATAATTTAAATGGAGGTGTGCCTTGACCCATGTGCTCATCATTTTTGGATATTGCTATAGTAATTCTTGGACCAAGTTGGTTGAAAGATTTCTCCACTCTGCGTGTCTGGTGGCAAGTCATCAGGCTCAAACTGAGTTGCATGTGAGGGTTTCTTGGCTATCTCCTTTTCGATCGCCAATTGGTATTCTGCCATTAGCATGAAATATAGCTTATATTGAAGCTCGTGGACACATATATACCTGTGAGGGGCCAAGTGAGCGAAGTAAGGGGATTTTAAAATTCATTCCTCTATCATAGCCATGGCATATAATTGAGCCTCCACACATGTTGAGTGGGTCTGTCCAAGTTCTAATATGGTCTTCATCCATGCGGGGGTAGGGAGTTCAAAGATGGTCTGGCCTTCATCCGTGACACGTCCACGTGGGATGGGTTGTGGTTTGTAGGCTTCTTCATACATTTCCTCCACTAGGATAGACATAGTTTCTTCCTCCGTTGGGAGTTTGGGTGGGGAATCAGGTCTAGGGGGTTCAAAAAAGGTAGTAATTTTCGCTTGAAGGGTAAGTACCTGAGCGCGTAAAGCATTTAGTTCCTCTATGATCTGTGAAGGTTTTGCCTCAGGAACTGGTGGTGCTTGCTGTATAGGTGCTCGCAACTGTAGCATTTTATGGTCTTCCTTGAGCTTCTGATATGCCTCATTCATACTGTCATAATCTTCTAGTAGTCTAACATGATCTTCCAATAATATCTTCATAGATTCAGAGGGGACGGCTTTAAAACGGCTGGGACTCAGAGGTTCGTCCGATTGATCTAAAGCCGCTTCAAGGTCTTCTCTGTTTTGTTCCTGCAAGCATTGATTCTCTTCTTTGGCTTGCTAGGTGGAGTCTGAATAGTCCCATGTTTCGAGTGAAAGTTGCATTTCGAATGGTTTCAGCCCTTAACAAATTGTCGATATCCATAATGGCTTCCTTCGTCTTCTGTTCACTTTCTAGTTCAAGTGTATGGTAGGCTTGGCATAGCTCTTGGTAGCATGTGTTAAAGGAGGCATTCTTGATTGATAATGAGTTTAGTTGCACCTGTAAATCTATGGTTGTTTATTGTAGCGTCTGGTAGCTGGTGCCTAGAGATGCGAATTCATCTCTAACTTGTGTCATGCACGAAAAAATTTGACGGAATGGAGTGTCAATCGTGTGTGATAATATTAATGGTGGAGTGAGTGAGGATGCTGTGGGTGTGGGTGTTGATGCAAGAAGGGGAAATAGGGATGGGAAAGTGGATGCAATGGTGACTCTGGAGAAATGTGACGTGCCTAAATGTGGTGGTGAAATGGATGAGGTGAGTGGTGGTGCGGTGGGTGGTGATATGTCCATGTCACTAGACGTTGTGTCGAGTGCAGTGAGTGTGAAGAGTGGAGTGATAGCCGGTGCGTGAGTGGGCATGAATACTGCATTTACAAAAGTTGCCGAATAATTTACAGATGGGGTTTCTTGTATTGCTTGGTGGAGAGGGGAGGAGAGGGGGAATCGAGTGGGGCAGGGAGGTGAGACGGGTGAGAAGGTCATGGGAGGGGGAAATGGGAATAGGGGTCTGGGAGGAGTGGGGAAATAAGGAAAGGGTGGAGTGAGAAATGGGTTGGATGGAAGGGTGGAAGTCCTAGGAGGAAGGCTAGATTCTGTGGGTGCGGAAAGGGTTAGAGGAATTGAGGCAACAAAGGCTTTTGCTATCGCACTATCGAAGGACGTGGATGGTCTTGGAGAGGTAGGGTGTACAGGAGAGACTAGAGGGGTGGGAGGTGAAAGAGGAGAAATCGGTTTGGTGGGTACTTCAACGATGTTAGGGGTATTTACAGTAGAAGTGCGAGGCGGGGAGTCAATGATGATCGTTTCTTCTACAAAAGAATCTTTCGGAATGAGGCGTGCTTGCCTGGCTTGTTGTGAAGACTGGGCATCCATTGGTACATGAATATATTGATCGAGATTTGATAGTAAGCGAATTCGGCGTGGGTCAAACTGCGGTAGTGGCTTTCTTTGTAGATATCGTAATGCTTCATTAGTGCCTACATATTTAACCAATTCTCTGAAACCTTGAATGTAAGCTTCTTTGAAGCCTCCTGTAGCGAGTTCCTGTTCTAAAATTGCTTGACTTTCTTCTTCGGAGAGCTGTCTGCGTGCCCAAATTTCTTGCATAGTGTGGTATAATTTCTTGATTGCCAATGTGTAAGTAGTTGCCTCAAACATATCATCTTCATGCGTGCTTGTGTCACCCTGAGTGTTAGTGTTGTTCCTATTCACGAGTCTGCACATTCTCTTGAGAATCATGGCTACCCTGGCTAGCTTCATCATCTCTATCTTCATCGTCAATTTCTATCCTCTCTTCTTCAGAGCTAGAGACTACTTGCTCTTGTGGTTGATCAGGGGATCTGGTAGGGTAACTAGGATGTTCATACTCATGAGAGAAAAATTGTCCTTCTGAAAATTGAAATTCACTTGAGAAAGCATCATGCATTTCAAAATCAAAAGTGGTATTCATTGGTTCTACCTCCAAGTTGGGTATAGGAAAAGTAAATGCTTCCGCACCGATGGAGGTGGGAATTTCTACTATTGTAGTGGTGGGTTCCTGCACTATGGTTGCTTGAGAGGTAACAACGCTAGTAGTACTTTTGTGATAACCGATCGTGACAGGCGTATGCGTATGGGTTGTCTAGGTGCAGGGGGTTCTGTAGGTGACTGTTCTGGAGATGGTTGAGGTGACGGGGACTCTGGAACTTGCAAACATGGGATAGATCCGTGCATGCGCTTGCCTGCCCATCCCTTGCTAGCTTTTCTGGCTTTCTTGGCGGTTCCTTTGAATGCCTTCAATTCTTCACTCATCATTGCGCATTCTATAGGCAAGTCATATGCCAAACACATATAAACAATTCGAGTGAAAGCGCAACATCCATGGATGAATTTTTTCCTTTCCCATCTCTACTGAGCTAAATACAATTGATCAATGATCCAACTTGCAAGATTGATTGTTTGGCGTCGAATACATGCTAACTATAATCCAAACCAAATATGCATGTGAGGCATAGTGAAATGATCCTGAGCTAGGAATGCAAAATGTTGCATACATATATGTAACGGCTTAGATAATTCAGGTGTAATGGCCAAAATGTCTTCCCATTTCACGACATCACCACGCTTCATCGGCTCGAAAATGAGCTTTTCGTGCTCTGTTGGCATGTGAGTTCCGTGGATCTTAATTGCTGCCCAAATGAGGTCTTTTGAAAGATAGAACTTCTTGAATGGGGGGTCATTTACCAAAGATGGTAGAATGAAAGTACCTGGCAAGTCCTTGTTCTCAAAGACTGTAAGTGTGGTCACTAGGTAGTAGCATCTATAAAAATATGGTTTGGGTAATGGGTCACTGAAGTATTCCATGAAACCTGATCTAGCACAAACGTGCTTTAACTCTTCTGTATTTTGGAGCGCTTCAAATTCTCTGGAGAAAAATTGATACTTGCCCCACTTAATAGTGTCAAAGGTCAGTGTGGCATAAAAAATGAAATCTGTGTCCACCAAAGGTCCTGCTAAACCTTGAAACCAATGGGAATTTCAGTGAACTCTTTCGGTGTATACCCTAGGAGGATCATCAATCGGCATTGGTCCTGGGAATCCTTGAAATTCAGGTGCTTGAGATGTAGGATGTGGCTCAGCCAGTAATTTTCCAAAATTGACCACAGGTATGCTGGGGCCAGCTTCAGATGGTCCTTCTATCTGCATGATGATGGATGCAAATGTGGAGAAGATCTGCTACAAAAGACTAGCACATTAGTGTTAAAAATAAAGAAGTAAGGTCGTATATATTTTTGCAAAAAGGATTTTCTTCAAATGGAAGGAAAATACAAAAATGAAAAATAGAAGAATTTACTTCAAAAAGTAGTGGAGATCAAAAGAGAATCAATCAAAAGAGAATCAAATCCAAAAAAGCTGAACTGGAAGAGGAGTGGCTACTCAAAGTAGTGGAAGAGTTATGGAGAAGAGCTCTCAAACTCATCATGAGAGTTTTTGGTCAGTTGGCTATAAGAGAGGCAAGGGAGGACACTCAAGGATAGAGGAAGAAGGCGTGAAAGTCCTCTTGTAGCTAGTTCATTTGGTTTGAGTCATTTCGTTCTCTTCACTCTCATAGAGTATGTCCAGCCGTATACCAATTTTTGGGTAGTCTACTTGTTCTCATATCTCTCAACATATGTATCTAATTTTAGACTTTAAGCATTCATTGGAAAGCTTATCTCAAGTACTTACTTTATCTAGAATAGTTTTATCAAATGCTTTATGCTATATGAGGTATTCAGTTTCTAGTGAAGTCTAGTTTTCAACTTAACTGAGTGGATAGGTAGCCTATCTTGAGGCAAAGTGTTGCCAACCCGAAACTACTCCAAATTGAGTGTTTGATAGCTCAGTTGAAAGCTCTAAGTGTCTAGTTTGGGTGACCAAAGTATCAAGTTCATTGAATGTTTTAACGCGCACCAATTTTTGTTTGAAGGTCCAGCTATTGGCAAAAGTCATGATCCTGAGAAGGTCTTCTACACTTTCCACTGCAAATAGGAGAGGAATTCTCCAACAATTGGTATCAAAGCATTGAAGTTTGAAGAGGCAAAGTGTTGGAACTGAAGTGAAGAAACGAGAAGCTACAAATCAAGGGGGAGCTTCATAAAGTCAAGGAAGGGCGCCACAACATATTTGAGGTAAACTTCACTATTAAAAGTTTTCAATGGCTGATTTAGGACAACAAGTTGAGAAGTTAGACAAAGATAATTTTCAGTCTTGGAGGTATAGAATGAAAAATTATCTTAAAGGTAAAGGTTTATAGAGTCTAGTTACTGGAGATGATCCACAATCGGTGGACCTTCAAGATCCCAACATTACTCCAGCACAAATGAGACAATTTGCTGATTGGGAAGAGAGGAATCAAAGGGTTATGTTCCTCATTTCACAAGCTATTTCTAACACTATGATTGGTCATGTGCAAAGCTTAGAAATAGCCAAGGAGATTTGGGAAGCATTGAAGAAGGTGTATGCTACCTCAATAAGGTCTCGGAGGATGCAACTCAAGAACGAGCTCAACAACATGAAGAAAAGCTCAAGCCAAAGCATTAGTGAGTATACATTGAGGATCAAGGAGCTTTGAGATCAGCTAGCATCATGCAACATAGAAGAGGAAGACATCATCCAAACAGCCCTAAATGGATTGAGGAGTGAAGAAAAGTGGAAGCCCCTCATCACAAACATTCTTTATAGAGACCCTCTACCAACATTCGATGAGATTATATCAAATCTTGTGGCTGAAGAGGTTGCTCAACAAGGAGAAGCCAAGAAAGGTAAGGACAACCATAGTCAAATGTTATATGCAAGACGAAGTAGAGGAAGGAACTCAAGAGGAGGCTCAAGAGGAAGAGGAAGTGCAACAAGGAGATTGCCACTGTACCAACTTGACATAAAAAATGCTTTTCTCAATAGTGAACTTCAAGAAGAGGTATACATGAGTCAACCGATTGGGTTTGAAGATAGAAAGCATCCAGATTTTGTTTGTAGATTGAAGAAAGCTTTGTATGGGCTGAAGCAAGCACCACGTGCTTGGAATCAAAGATTGGTCGAGTACCTCACAAGGTGTGGGTATAGTTCAAGTTGTGGAGATCCCTCTCTCTACATGAAGAAAGAAGAAGGCAAGCAGAATATATACATTAATGATCTCATCATAACAAGAAGTAATGTTGCAGGAATACAAGAGATAAAAGGAAAACTCGGTAAGGAGTTTAAAATTTTAGATCTTGGTGAGCTGAAATACTTTTTAGGCATTGAGATAATCTATGGGAAAGATGGCATCTACTTGATGCAAAGAAAGTACCTGTTGGATGTTCTTTTCAGATTTGGAATGAGTGAATGCAAATCACTCACTCAACCTATCGACACA
This sequence comes from Ceratopteris richardii, assembly GCA_020310875.1. Classification (NCBI taxonomy): domain Eukaryota; kingdom Viridiplantae; phylum Streptophyta; class Polypodiopsida; order Polypodiales; family Pteridaceae; genus Ceratopteris; species Ceratopteris richardii. Next base: position 93,824,553 of record CM035426.1, read on the forward strand.
AATGTGAAGCTATGCTCAAATGATGGAGAGAAGTTACATGATGTAACTACATACAGGAGTATTATAGGTTCATTGATCTATGCTATGATCATAAGATTAGATTTGTGTTATATTATTGGAGTTCTGCCAATTTATGCAAGCTCCAACAAGTGAACATTTAAATTCAACCAAACGAGTGCTAAGGTATGTGAAGCACACATTCAATCATGCCTTGTTTTATAGATATGATGAAGAATTGCAGGTAAAGGGCTTCAGTGATGCTGACTGGGTTGGTTTGAAGGAAGATAGAAGATCCACTTCACGTTATGTGTTCATGATAGGTAGCAAACCTATCACATGGATCTCGAAGAAGCAACCTACTGTTGCACTATCATCTACAGAAGCTAAATATAAAGGATTAGCCTTTGCAACTTGTGAAGCTATGTGGATTAAGAAGCTCTTGGTTGATCTTGATGTGCAGGTGGAGACCATTCCAATTTATGGTGACAACATGTCAAGCATTCACTTGACAAACAATCCAATGTTTCATGCACGAAGGAAGCACATAGAAGTGCATTATCATTATGTTCAAGAAATTTTTTAGAGCAAGGATGTGGATATAAAGTTCATTGGAACTAATGACTAGGTTGCAGACATGTTTACAAAGTCCTTAAATGCTTCTAAGCTAAAGAGGTTCAAGGATGAAATCAACTTGCAGGATATGGTTGAAGGTGCAAGCTCACATGTGAGCTTGAGGGGGAGTGTTAAAAATAAAGAAATAAGGTCATAAATATTTTTGCAAAAAGGATTTTCTTCAAATGGAAGGAAAATACAAAAATGAAAAATAGAAGCATATACTTCAGAAATTAGTGGAGATCAAAAGAGAATCAAATCCAAAGAAGCTAAACTAGAAGAGGACTGGCTACTCAAAGTAGTGGAAGAGTTATAGAGAAGAGCTCTCAAACTCATCATGAGAGTTTTTGGTCAGTTGGCTATAAAAGATGCAAGGGAGGACACTCAAGGATAGAGGAAGAAGGTGTGGAAGTCCCCTTGTAGCTAGTTCATTTGGTTTGAGTCATTTCATTATATTCACTCTCATAGAGTATGTCTAACCGCATACCAATTTCTGGGTAGTCTACTTGTGAGAGTGAGTGGACATGCAGCCTGTTTTGAGGCAAAGGGTTGCCAACCCAAAACTACTCCAAATTGAGTGTTTGATAGCTCATTTGAAAGCTCTAAGTGTCTAGTTTGAGTGACCAAAGTTTCAAGTTCATTGCATTTTTCAGTTGGTACCAATTTTCATTTGAAGGTTCAATTGTTGGCAAAAGTCTTGATCCTGAGAAAGTCTTCTACAGTCTTCACTGCGAATAGGAGAGGAATTCTCCAACAATTAGTATGGAAATTAATCATGATCCCATTAAAGTGAGACAAAAATCCCTTTCCATAACCGATGTATAACCCATGTAGCCAAGTGTTGTGAGATGGTTTATGCAATGATTTTTTTGCAAAACTAATGCAAGTCTCTAGACACCTACACACTTTTGATAGTGCATACAGTGCTTGATGAGATGTTATTACAAGTGATGTTGGGTTAGTGTAGATGAGTTTATACAAAGTTTAGTTGTGATAGAATTATTACAAGGGATTTGGTTATTCGGGATGGAATTAATGTTATACAATTGGTCATGTGAAGACGTCTGGATACATTTCGGTATCCATTTCCTAAGGGTGGTTGAGCGGGTGGTATGTTTCTGCTGAGGGAAAAAAGGTGATAGTGGATGTTGTGGTGTCGATAAGTGAAGAGATTTTTGAGGGGTATATGTTACATGGCTTGAGTGTTGAGCTATAATACATTGTTTAGGTACCCAAATCTATGTGGGTGTGGGTCGATTCGTCAAGTACTTCTTGGCGATCCAAATCTGTCGATTGTTTGTACTTGTAGAAGAAGGTTGAGGAGATGTTAGATGCTGACTCTGCTTCTGCCTTAACTTCTTCTTGTCATTGTCTGCATTGTTGAAATCTGTCGGTGCTTTTTGTCCTTTTGGCACACATACTTGTCTCGTGTTATATGCTTCTTGTAGAAGAAGGTCAAGGAGATGTTAGATGCTGACTCTACTTCTACCTTAACTTCTTCTTGTCATTATCTGCATTGTTGAAATCTATCGGTGCTTTTTGTCCTTTTGGCAACTTGTTTTGTGATGTTGATACTGCTGCTTTCTTTGCGTCGTCTGGTAGGGTCATCAGTTTGGGTTCCTCAATCGTGGGTGACTCCTTTGTGGTTGGGGTTGGGAGGTCGGTTGACACTATGCTTTGGAAAAGAAGGGAGGTCCAACACTTGCAAAACTTGCGCATTAGGAAGTGCAGCATTTTATACCATTAATCTAGGCCAGTCCACAATAAGTGTGGAAGGATGAGCACCGCAGGGTATAGTGCCCATTTGGCCGCTGATGTAGTCCACTTGACCGTTGATGTAACCCACCTGATCGTTGTTGGGAGATCGGGGGAAAATCTATTGACATACTTTTGTCTGGCAACTATCCATCACCAAGCTCTCATGGGTTGACTTTGGAAGGAGCGTGCTTAGCGGAGGATTTGGCAAAAAATCTTTCGGTCCTCCTTCGCATGCAGTTCATGTGGTCTAGGGTTATGTACCTCAAGCGGAGTGTTGTTAGGGAAGTTAAGCGGCATCACTCATTGCTAATCTAAGGTTCCAATCTGGATGAAGCCTTGTCTAATATTTAGGTCCACTGAGTGATCATATAGCCAATCTTGGCCAAGGATTATGGGTTCTATCAGGTTGTCGTCATGGCACACTAGTAGTAGCTTTGCTGTCATGGTCACATCGTGTATGAAGATAGGAAGGTCCACTTCACCCATGCAAGGGGTTTTCATGCCTCCTAGCCCTATGAGGTATGCCTCAATTGGCCGCATTTCTATTCCTGAGTCCTTATAGTGGGACCATCTAATTGCACTAGTCGCAACACCTGAATCAATTAAAGCCCTAAGCTCATGGTAAGGGTTGCCGTGCTCTAGCCTGACTGTAATGAATGGTCTCCTATCCACTATGCTGGGATGAGTAATTGACTTTGATTGACACATGGCCATGGGGTATCTAGGTCTTGTTTCCAGATGGTTATAATGTTCTCTCCCTAGTCCTTGTCTTCTTAACTTCATGCGCTTAATGCGTTCTATAGCTTCTATATGAGCTTCCACACATATTTTTTTTTTCTTCCTCCTTCCGCTTATTTGCCAACGTGAGTTGTCTAAGCATATCCTCAGTAAGAGGTCCCTGATAAAGCTTGAATCTACAACCACTAATGTAATTAGGCATTATGTCTCCTTCTAGGGTGACTAATTGTACTGCTCCACTTGTCGAGAGTCTGTTAATGATCATAGGTCCATAACCTCGCTTTTCTAATTTTTGTGCATGCTATTTTTGCATATACACTAGGACTAAATCTCCTTCTTTTAAGCCTTTGTTTTTCACATGTTCATCAAAATAGGCTTTCTATCGCTTCTTTGCTGCATATATACATGTTGTTGCTTTCAGCTTGGTTTCTCCTTATCATTCCAAGTCCATTATTCTTGATGATAATTCATGGCCGGTCCACTGATGTTCTTGTGCAAACTTAAGGGTGGGTATCGAGAAGTCCAAAGGAAGCACACCATTCTGACCAAAGGTGCGGATTTCTTGTGAATCACCATAAAAGCCTGTAACAAATATTCAATGACTTGGTTTAGAAAGTGAGTTCCTCTGTCACTCACTAACTCTATAGGCAATCCATATCTTGTAAAGACATTTTCAAATAAGAATTTTGTAGTCGTGTGTGCATCATTCTTTTTTGTGGCCTTGGCCTCTACCCATTTGGTAAGATAATCTGTCACGACAATAATGTATTCAGCATGACTACCTTTTGCAGGGGGGTTAATGGGTCCTACAAATTCTATACCCCACTTAGAAAATGCACATCCTCCCATCATGGGTTTCAATGGCATTTCATCTTTGCGAGTAGGAAACTGAGTTCTTTGGCACACATCACATCTTTGAACATAGGTATGTGCATCCATGTGAAGAGTGGGCCACCATAAGGGCCAAAATGACCTCCTGCAACACCTTGGTGTGCAGTCTCTAGTATGTTCAAATAATCACATTCATGAACACATTGTCTTAAATATCCATCTCGTCCTCGTTTGTACAATAGATTGTCACCAATAAGTGAATAGTCTTGAGCTTCCTGCTCTAGACTGTGTTGTCGTGCTAAGGTCATTCCTTGAGGGAATGTTTTCGTCCTCAAGTATGTCACTAATGGTTCACTCCATTCTCGAGTAAGAGACATATGGTACAAAGTAGCATGTTCTACTGGTGGTCTTTCACAACAAACCGGGCATTCTCTACACAACTTGTAGACATCTGCTTCCATAGAAGGCCAATATACTCCTAGTCTATGCAGAGTTTGCAAGGTACGAAGTTTTGAATGATGTTGCTTTAATGCACCTACATGTGCTAATTGCAACCAATTTGCATGTTCTGATTCATCTATACAACAAGCAAGAATCTTTTGATTATCCTGTTTATATATACTTCCTGCCATTATTTGATATCTTTGTGACTTGATGATTTCTCGTTCTTGGATACTTATCCTAGGATTCTTGAGTCCGTATGTGAGAACAACGACAATAGGTTTAGCCCATTCTGGTACTATCTCAAGGTTAAACAAATATGCATCGAGTAATTCATCCGCTATTCCTTGAGGAGCTTCTCCTATGGTTAATCTTGAGAGGTGGTCAGCTCTAAGATGGTTTTTTCCTTTTCTAACTATGACTTCAAAGTCCTACTCCATGAGTAATAGAAACCATCATAGCAGTCATCCTGTATTACAAGGCTTATTGACTAAGTACAATAATGTTTGGTGATCCATGATGAATTTGAACTTATTTGCCAACAAATAATGCCTGAATTTCTTTATTGCATAGATCATTCCTAATCCCTCTCGTTCTGTAGTGGTGTAATTTCTTTTTGCTATGTTCAATCGTCTGCTTGTGTAAGTTATAGGGAGATCTACATTACCTTCATTCGTGGGTTGTGCCAACACACATCCTATGGCATAGTTGGATGCATCCACATGTACATGGAATGGCTTGCTCCAATCTGGGGTTGTTAATATTGGTGCTGAGCACAAATGTTGTTTAAGTTCATTGAATGAATTTTCACACTCATCCGTCCATTCAAACTTGGTCAAAAGAGAGTACACAAGGTTGGCTATGATTGCATACATGTGTATGAATTGTCTGTAATAACCACAATCATCGACATAGACTTCCAAATTCCTGCGTAAGAATTCCTTAAAAACATGACACATAAGTCGTTGGAAAGTGGGGGGTGCATTTGTTAGCCCAAATGGCATCACACAAAATGCAAATATGCCCCATTCTGTGGCAAAATCCATCTTGTGTTGATCTTTTGGAGCAATGGCTACTTGATTATAGCCTAAGAAACCATCAAGAAAGCTATAAACGTCCTTTCTTGCAACTCTTTCCAATAAATGTTCCATTATAGGAAGAGGATAACTCTCTCTAATAGTGGTGGCATTAACTTTCTTAAGGTTAATACACACGCAATTTTCCATTCTTCTTGGGCACAACCACAATGGGGGATACCCATTCAGTATGCTCAATTTTGTAAATGAATCCTGCTTCTATCAAACGATCTATTTCTTCTTTGATCTTAGCAGCGTAGTTATCATTGTATGTGTATGGTTTCTGTTTCATAGGCTTTGCATCTGGAGTCATAGGTATTCTATGGGAGCATATATCCCCTTTGCTCCTTATGACGTTGGCCATTGTTGCCATTGCTCCATGAGCGTGGGTGAACCTCTCCTCTCATTCATTGCCCCAACTTGGAGAAACTTCTCACTTCCATGTGAGGCGGTTAGGGTCTGTTGTTCCCCTTTTCTCAACAGTGGACATGCAGTTGATGCTCTTCTCTGGAACTCCTAGACTTTGGACCATACCAATGCTTGTTGGATGGGTACATCATAAGCCAAATACCTGTAAATGATCCTGGTAAGAGTGCAACATCCATGAAGTATATTCTTTTGTTTCTTGTTCCACCGCTGATGCACAAGGTGGATTTGGTCGATGATCCAATGGGGCATATTGATGGTGAGGCTCTCTGTTTCTACCAAATACAAAGTGAACCAAATTTTCTTTGGTGGCATGGTAAAGCATTCTTGAACAAGGAAGGCAAAATGCTTCATACATGTGCATAAGTGGAGAGCGATGGTTGGAGTCATGGCCACCATATCCTTCAATTTGTTGAGGTCCTTGTGCTTCATTCATCCATGAATCATGCTTTCCTTCTTTGTCAAAGTATGCATGCCCTTTATGTCCAGGGCATCCCATACTAAGTTGATGGTCAGCTTAAACCTCTTTAATTCATGTCCTCGTGTTAATGCTAGAAGCACAAAGGTACTATCTCCTCCCTTGTAACTGCTAGGCATGAGAGTGTTGATCATGTATGAGCAGCGCAAAAAATCGGGTTTGGGCAGCATAGCTCCAGTGTAACTATCCAAGCTCGCTTTAGTCCATACTGATCTCATATTTTCTGCATTTTGGTACTTTTCAAACTCCTGAGTGAAGAAGTGGTATCTTTCCCACTTGCCATTAAATTCTATTTCAGCCTCCTGGAAGTAGGTACCATATCCTAGTGGTTGTGCAACATCACTGAACCAATGGGCATGCTTGCCGACCTATGAGGTATGCCCCTATGGAGGGTCCTAAATTGGAAGTACGTGAATCGCCCTAAGTTCTTGGGGTCTGTCTATCAGCTGTGCCTCGAGGGGGAGGGTTTCAATGTCAGTTATTTGAGTGCTTGACCCTGCTTGTGAACTGGTTCCTACTGCTTCTGCCATGCTATTGCCTTGCTTGTTGATTTTGTGAGAATACAAAAGCACATGTTAACATTGTAGTGGACAAGATATGACCATTTGTCCCCGTTACAACATTAACATGAGGCACTGTGATAAGGTTAGTGGTCAGTTGGTGCTCAGTGATCATGTGTGTAGTTAATGAATGAAGAGTTCTATGTGCTAAGTGGAATTGTGCAGTGTGAGGATGATGCAGTTAGTAGGTGGGGATGAATTTACAAATTGGGGGATGGGGGGTTTATTACAAGCTTTCTGTCTCTAAACATAATGTGTGGCTTTACAAGTTGACTGCGTGTGGGCTATGGGAGACTCTACATGAGTATCTACTTGGAAATGAGGCTTTTTAGTGACCCATTTACAAGTGATCCTGTTAGTGCCTATTGATGCATGTGTGATTGTGTGTGAATGAAGCTTTGTCTCATGAAGCATATGGGTGGCTACTTGAGCTCGCAAGCAAGCCTTAGGCACCCCTTATCTCCCTTCTCTTTCTCTTTTCTCACATATACACACTCACTCAGTGGCATCACTTACATCTCTGTCATTTCTTGAAATTGATGCTTGATTGATTTCAGGGAGGGGTGATCCTTTACCTTGCCCTTCCCTCTCTTCAGTTTTTCAAGAAAACCAAAAAGTTCGAATTTTCTATTTGAGCCGGATATCCACATGTGTTCTTTTGTCATTCATAGGTGAGAAATCCCTTTGGCATGACATTCAAATGCATCCTCAGATTCTTGCACGATCGCGAAAAGAAAGGTCGTTGGGTTGGTGATCACCTCCCTCCACTTCCGTGCTTAATAAGGCTAGCCCCCATAAATTCACGCATGCAAGTTAGAGGCGAGGACCTTTTTTTTCTCTCTCTTCCTTTATGGCGAAGCACTCGCTTCTATATCAATTGGGGAACGAATAGACTCTGCTGTCGCACATGGGCAGTTGGTGGGGGAGTAATTCTCCCTCCTTGTTTCTCTCTTGCGTGCGTGGGAAGACACATCTTTTCCCCCCTTTCTTCCTCGTCTTCATGCGGAGTTGAGCTTCTTCGTGAGCTCCTCTGCTCAGGCGGTGGCCATGGCGGGCTGGAACTAGACTCGCCCCGTTGCTTCTCTCTGTTGTGCGGAGCTTTGATGGCAGAAGAGCTCCCCTTCTCCAACCTCTGTCAAGGCCTTGTCGTGACAAGCTATCCATTATCACACAGTGCTCACTTGTTCGGTTTGCGCATGCATTCGCTCCTACCATTTAGTGGAAGTAGCACCGCTCATGGTTTTGGCAGGTGTCCCCTTTTTTTTTCGAAGTCTTGTCCAGGAGGTGTTCATTATCTTTGTGTGTCCTCCCCCTTGGAAGTTTGGCGCATCTGGGGTTGAGCCCCCTCTTCGAGTTCCCCTTCATAGCTTCTATTGAAAGACATGGTGTGTCTGGTTGTTGCTGAACTGCTCTCGTGGTCGGTGCCGTACCCATTTAATACTCCTCTTTTGTAACATAAGCTTGGCGGAGCTTTGTTTGTGTTACAGCGGGTGCTTTCCTCTCAGTGTGTATCTGGCTCTCGTGTAGCTTCCTGTCGGCCTCTTCCTTGGTGTGGACTCAACGATTGCCTCCCTTGCTGCTCTATGCCTCGGGTTGCTCCGGCCAAGCCTTGTGGGCTTCCCTGCTTGGTTATCTACCCCAGTTTGGTCCTGCTCCAATCCCCCAGCCGATGGTTGCACTCCAATATTTCCCGTCAAACTTTCTTTGCAACATTGATGGTTGAGAACCTATTGGGAGTTTGGGGGATCGATGATCACATGGCCCTCCTGTTCATGGAACAAGTTGCAGAGGTCCTTTGTTTTCCATCGGTTGGCGGATGTGTTTTCCTATGTTGACATCGGCTAGAGTTGTTTGTCAAAGGCAACTATGGAGAATAAAATTCTGCACGGTTCTCCCACATTATCGACTACAATTGGCTTTACTATCTGCACCAATATGTCACTCACTGTTGGTCAGAAGTTGATTTTGCTATGTGTTGCGATAAGTTTGTTTGTTGTGTTCACCTAGGTTTGCTGCATATGACCTCCCATGTATCCAATATAAAAGTTCATGCTTCTACTCGTTAAGGAAATATCCATTTCCTTGGTTATTTATTTTGGGTTTGTTATCTCCAACCGTCATGCACGCCTCCTCGGACCTAATTTCTGCTAATGTATGGATTGTGCTGCCAAGTCTTGACATTATTGATGTTGCAGGCCAGGTTGTATGATGGGTGGCAACATGCTTATGCCTACGCATCCATGGTCCAAGTGCATAGTGGCTCGTTTGACTCTGTTGACCTCTTTCTATGAGCAATAAGTAAAGGGCTTCCCTGATCTTCTTTGTGGAAACACGGGTTTTGCATACTTTCATATAGCAGAGCAGTATTTTGGTGTATAATGCTAATGCTTATTAGTCGGGGTGCAATGAACTCTGTATGACGAATCTATGAATATGTTGTTCGGTGTTGTCAAAATACTACCTGGTAAACCTACAGGTCCTAAGTTGTAAACCTGAAAAAACATCTCTCCAGGGAGAGATTTGTTTTTAATGCTCCTTGTGCATCTCATTAAAATGCCAATCATGCAATCGGGCTGAGGTAGCATGAAAATTGTCTACAGACCTACTTCAGTTGTCAATGTTGTTTCTCTACAGTTGTAGGATCTCAATGGAGTTTCTGCATTAGAACTGTTTGAAGGACTCTATTCAAACTACTCTTTATTGGAAAGAGAGATGCATATGCATCATGAGTGGTTTTTGTACTCGATTTCCGAATGATATACATGTATGTTTTTAAATGGTCATGTGGAACTGATGAATATATGTATCTTAGATACTCTGTTTTTCACTTTTCTATCTCTCTAAAAATTGGCAGCACAATTGAATGTTTGGCATGCTTAATAAGGGGAGTCAAATTCATGTTCATGGGGCTTGGGAATTGCACAAGTTTCTATCTTTTGCAGGCCTTGGACTTATCTTGTTGCATGAATTTCAATCCACCATTACTTTCCTAGTTTGCTGGGATCATGGCGCAACACAAATCAAAGCTTTGATCTGATTTTTTGCTTGGAAACCTCTGGGGCTAAAATTTCTGGGGGACTTTTGGTTTTGTTTTGATTATTTCCTGTTATGCATGCTCCTATGGTCCAACTTATCAAATTCAGGTGGGGAAAGGTGATGGAGTTAGTTACAGATTCTGGAACAGATTGCATCTAGATGGTTATACACAAGTCGATGGCTATGCTTTCAGAAATTGGGTTGATGCTAACAAAATTAAGTTCAGAAGTTCTTTCAATTTTTAAGATTCCGAGGATCTCTCTCTTGATGATGACCAGCTTGTGATATATGTCTTTATTTTAAGTGCTCACCATGACTCTACCTGAAGTGTGCAAAACAAAAACAAAGGTTGTTGGTTTCTACAAAGCTTTTTATGCTTTTAGGATTCTTGTTACTACTCACACATGCATTTTCTCTCTGGAGGAGTCCGAGGCCTTCCTACACCTTTTCTGCAAACACATGACAAAGGTGCAAATGAGAAGTATGGTATGTCTTGGGACTGTGTGAAATGACTGATATCATTGAGCCATAGGATTCCACCAAACCAACTAACACAAGGCTCGAAGGAAGGATGAGGGTAACTATGGCTCTTCAGGGCTACTCATTAGTCTACCCATCTACATATAGTAAGCTACCACCATGTTTTTCAAAAACTGATAAATATGTTCTCTAAGTGATTTCAAGTGCTCTGATGTTTGGTGGAAAGGAACACAATAGCATCATATGTTTGAAGTGAGTAAATGCACTAGCTAGGGATTGTGATTTAGTTCCTTAACCCTTTGGAAATCCTTGTGCCAAACCCACACTCATGTGCAGATGGGATGAATGAATTTACATTTCTATTTTAGAGGCACTTACAGGGAAGTCTCCATGCTTGTCAGTGTCCAATTATAGGTCCAACCCTGGGCTAACGCATGAAACATGGTGTATTTCCATTGGAATTCATATACTTGCAGAAGTTGAGCTGTTATGATGAATGTGTTTTGGGATACTCGCATATTTGACAATTAAGGTGCCCATGTGGCTCTCATTTAAGGCTTGTTTCTCTTCTCTGCTTAGGTGACTGGATGCTAAGCAAAATGAACCTTCTGCTTAATACTACTTGAAGCTTGTTCTTAGGTGTTGGGGGTTTACCATATTGATCATTTACACAATATTCCTCTAAGATTTTGCTACTGAATCTCTGTATGAGTTTGTCTAAAAATGATTGATTTTGACAGGTGGAGTACCCACATTTCATTAACCATATGTGAGTAATCCAGCCCCACATTCACTTGAATATGCATGACCTTTTGCCTTCTGTTATATATGTGATAAGCTCCAACAACATGACCACTCGATTAGGCAAGTCCCACACAATCTCAAGGTTTCTAATGCAAGTTTTTTGGAGTGCAAGAATAAAGAAATTTTCAAGAGTCTCTTTAACAGAGCTAGTCCTGTAGAAGTCAATGCTCCCTGAAGTGGAAACTAAAAGTTGGATTAAATGTTCTATTCAATCTCCTTTTCCAGAAACAGTCTACTGGTTATGTATGTTTTAATTTCAAGTTTTGGAGCTCCTTGCAAGAGCTTCAACCATCCGACAAAGGACTGCACGGGGGGAGGAATGCTGGGCTGACTGCCCCCCAAGGGGATTGTGTCGCTCAGCTCTGAAGATTGAAGATTTGCAGCTTGAAGTAAAGACTGAAGACTTGCAGCTTGAAGCCTTGCAGACTGAAGAATTGCAGATTTTGAAGACTTGAAGATTTTCAGACTTGAAAGACTCTACCTTGGGTCGGTTCAGGTATGTATGCTCTTCTCTTAGCTTTGTCGAGGACGACAAAGTCTAGGAGGGGGAGGAGTGTTTCTCTAAGGGTTGCCCATAATTTTTCTCATGCTATGGCATCCTTTAGCCCTCATGAAAGTACCTTCTTTTTGTAAATTAAGAGATGTCCATATGAACACTCTCCTAAAAGCCCTTTTTGATATTTCCTTTAGTCTAAAGTATTGAAGCCTTCTCCATAAAGTAGCCTTTTTTGCACAAATTCAAAAACCCACGTATAAAATTCCCCACGTGCTCTCTCTCTCTCTCTCTAGGTGGTTACTTTTTGAATTCCCAAAATCACATGAAGATCCTCTTTTTGATTTAGCACATGTGGTCTTTTGACCACATGTTTTATTCACATATGCCTCTCTTCTTCTCTATATAAAGAAGAGCCTCATTTGTAAAAGGGGTCCCTTGGCCATGGCCTTGGCCTCCATTTTGGTAATGGAAGAAGGTGTCATTTGTTACTCTCTTGCCTCCTTGTGTGCAATGGCGTTGGTCTTGGTGTATGGATTTGCATGTGTGTGTGCATGGTTGGGAGGATGTTCCCCTTTGCTCCTTGTGACGTTGGCCATTGTTGCCATTTCTCCATGAGCGTGGGTGAAGCTCTCCTCTCATTCTTTGCCCCAACTTGGAGAGACTTCTCACTTCCATGTGAGGCGGTTAAGGTCTGTTGTTCCCCTTTTCTCAACAGTGGGCATGCAGTTGATGCTCTTCTCTGGAACTCCTAGACTTTGGACCATACCAATGCTTGTTGGATGGGTACATCATAAGCCAAATATGTGTAAATGATCCTGGTAAGAGTGCAACATCCATGAAGTATATTCTTTTGTTTCTTGTTCCACCGCTGATGCACAAGGTGGATTTGGTCGATGATACAATGGGGCATATTGATGGTGAGGCTCTTTGTTTCTGCCAAATATAAAGTGAATCAAATTTTCTTTGGTGGCATGGTAAAGCATTCTTGAACAGGGAAGGCAAAATGCTTCATACATGTGCATAAGTGGAGAGCGATGGTTGGAGTCATGGCCACCATATCCTTCAATTTGTTGAGGTCCTTGTGCTTCATTCATCCAGGAATCATGCTTTCCTTCTTTGTCAAAATATGCATGCCCTTCATGTCCATGGCATCCCATACTAAGTTGATGGTCAGCTTAAACCTCTTTAATTCATGTCCTCGTGTTAATGCTAGAAGCACAAAGGTACTATCTCCTCCCTTGTAACTGCTAGGCATGAGAGTGTTGATCATGTATGAGGAGCGCAAAACATCGGGTTTGGGCAGCATAGCTCCAGTGTAACTATCCAAGCTCGCTTTAGTCCATACTGATCTCATATTTTCTGCATTTTGGTACTTTTCACACTCGTGAGTGAAGAAGTGGTATCTTTCCCACTTGCCATTAAATTCTATTTCAGCCTCCTGGAAGTAGGCACCATCTCCTAGTGGTCGTGCAACATCACTGAACCAATGGGCATGCTTGCCGACCTGTGAGGTATGCCCCTATGGAGGGTCCTAAATTGGAAGTACATGAATCGCCCTAAGTTCCTGGGGTCTCTCTATCAGCTGTGCCTCGAGGGGGAGGGTTTCAATTTCAGTTATTTGAGTGCTTGACCTTGCCTGTGAACTGGTTCGTGCTACTTCTGCCATGCTATTGCCTTGCTTGTTGATTTTGTGAGAATACAAAAGCACATGTTAACATTGTAGTGGACAAGGTATGACCATTTGTCCCCGTTACAACATTAACATGAGGCACTGTGATAAGGTTAGTGGTCAGTTGGTGCTCAGTGATCATGTGTGTAGTTAATGAATGAAGAGTTCTATGTGCTAAGTGGAATCGTGCAGTGTGAGGATGATGCGGTTAGTAGGTGGGGATGAATTTACAAATTGGGGGATGGGGGGTTTATTACAAGCTTTCTGTCTCTAAACATAATGTGTGGCTTTACAAGTTGACTGCCTGTGGGCTATGGGAAACTCTACATGAGTATCTACTTGGAAATGAGGCTTTTTAGAGACCCATTTACAAGTGATCCTGTTAGTGCCTATTGATGCATGTGTGATTGTGTGTGAATGAAGCTTTGTCTCATGAAGCATATGGGTGGCTACTTGAGCTTGCAAGCAAGCCTTAGGCACCCAAATTTGTCTTGATTATGGGTCTGCCTTCATAGATTTCTTGGGTACCTAGATAGACATTAGTTTTGTGGGTGATTGTCGGAGAAACGTTTTATTAGGCTCCCTACACTGATCACTAGAGTAGAGTTTGGTTGAGGCTTCAACCAAAGTTTCTTGGGAAAGTTCGCCCTTCTGTACCCATATCTGCTTCGATGGTTGAGATGCCTTGATAGAGGTGATCTTTGGTTTAGGACATCTGCTTCTTTGCTTCATTCTCGTCTCCTGGACTTCACGTTTTGGGTTCGAGATGTCCTTTGGACAAACAGCGAGTTCCACTTGCACGACCTCGCCTGGAGTGGAGGTTTTCTACATCATAGAGGGTTAGACAAGAAAAGCATCGTTTTCCATAAGTGACAAACCGTCTTCTATCCCTAATTCATGAGGAACTCTCAATAGATATTTGACACATAGCCATTTGATACTTGGGTATGTCATCGACTTCTACCCTCGGGTTTTCTCTTCCTTGCCTCCTAAGCTTCATCTTTCGAATCCGTTCTAAAGCTTCAACCCGTGCCTCTTTTCTAATGTGTTTCTCTTCTTCCTTTTGTTTCTTTGCAGTGTTAAGTCTAGTGAGCATCTCCTTGGTGAGGGGTTCTTGGTATAGTTTCAATCTACACCCGCTAATGTAGTTGGGTAGGACATCTCCCTCTAATGTGGCCAATTGGACTGCTCCACTTGTAGATATTCTATTGATTATCATTGGTCCATAGCCACGTTTTTCTAGCTTCCTAGCATGCTGCTTGAGTGCATAAACCAAGACTAAATCTCTTGCTTTTAATCCTTTGTCTTTCACATGGGTGTCAAAGTAGGCTTTTTGTCTCTTCTTGGTGGCATAGATTCATGCAACAACTCTCAATCGTGTCTCTCCTAATCGCTCTAAGTCCAAGATTCTTGAAGAGAGCTCATGACCCATCCATTGGTGCTCCTATGCCACCTTTAATGTATGGATCAAAAAGTCTAATGGTAGCACTACGTTTTGTCCGAAAACCATCTGAAAGGGGGTGGCTTGGAGTACCATTTTATAGGCAACTCGATATGCCCAAACAACATGATGTAGCTATTTGTCCTAGTTAGAGCGTTTATTGTTTACTAACTTAGTTAACACAATGCATAGTATCTTGTTTGTGCTCTCAGCTTGACCATTAGCTTGTGGGTGATATGGAGCCGACTTCTTATGAATAATCAAGAAGTCTTGAAGTAGATGTTCAATAACTTCATTCAAGAAGTGCATTCCACGATCACTAACTAGCTCTATGGGTAAGCCATACTTAGTGAATACATTTTCAAACAAGGACTTGGTCGTGGTCTGAGCATCATTCTTTTTTGTAGCTTTTACTTCTACCCATTTTGTCATATAATCAATGGCCACAATAATATATTCTGCATGAGAACCCTTAGCTAGGGATTAATAGGACCAACAAAGTCTATTCCCCACTTAGAGAATGCCCTTCCTCCCATCATAGGTTTCAGTGGCATCTCATCTTTACGTATCAAATATTGAGTTCGCTGACAAATATCACACCACTTCACATAGGTATGGGCATCCATGTGAAGGGTTGGCCACCACAAGCTTGCAAATAGGATTGTCTTGATCACCCTCTCTGGCCCAAAGTGTCCTTCTGCTACACCTTGGTGAACAATTTCCTAGATCTGAAGATATTCACTCTCATGGACACACTGTCTGAGGTAACCATCTTTTCCACGCTTGTATAAATTATCTCCAATGAGTGAGTAGTCTAGTGCCTCCTGTTCTAAGCTCCTTTGTCTAGCCAATGTCATCTCTTGAGGGAATGTTTTTGTCCTCAAAAAGGCTACTACTGGTTCGCTCCAATCTGGTGCTATGGACACTCGATAAAGAGTGGCATGTTCCACTGGAGGTCTAGTGCGGCATATTGGGCATTCTTTGCACACCCTATGGACATCCGCTTCCATAGTTGGCAAATGCACTCCGAGTCTCTTTAGCATTTGTAATGTTCATTGCTTTGAGTAGTGTTGCTCTAGTGCACCTACATGTGCTAATTGCAACCACTTTCCATACTCATCTTCTTCCACACAACAAGCTAAAATCCCATGGTCTGTGTGCTTATACGTACTTCCTACCATAATATGGTAGTTTTGGGCTTTTACTACCTCCTTATCTTGGGTGTTTATGACTTGATGTTTAGGCCCATATGTTAATACAGGCACTAACGTCTTAGCCCAACTAGGTACAACTTCTAGATTAAACAAGTAAGCATCAGGAAGTTCATCTAATACTCCTTGTGGGGTCTCTCCAGATGTGATCCTCGAAAGATGATCTGCTCTCAAGTGCATCTTCCCTTTTCTTACCACTACCTTGAAGTCATATTCCATTAGTAAAAGAAACCATCTTACTAATCTGCTTGTATTGAAGGGTTTATTTACTAAGTATAGTAGTGCCTGATGATTAATAAAAAATTTAAACTTATTTGCAAGAAAATAATGTCTAAACTTCTTAAACGCATATACCATGTCTAATCCTTCTCGTTCAGTAGTGGTGTAATTCCTTTCTGCAGCATTCAATTGCCTACTTGCATAAGCAATTGGTGATCCATGTTACCTTCACCCATAGGTTGTGCTAGCACACATCCAATATCATAGTTGGATGCATCCACATGTACATGGAATGGCTTATTCCAATCTGGTGTTGTCAAGATTGGGGTTGAACACAATCACTTTTTAAGCTCATTGAAGGATTTCTCACATTCATCAGTCCACTCAAAATTTATCAAAAGGGAGTACAGAGGCTTTGCAATGATCGCATACATATGAATAAATCGGCGATAGTAGCCACAATGCCCCATGAAAGCTAGTACTTCCTTGACATTCTTTGGCCTAGGTAGATTTGCAATAGCTCTAACTTTTTCCTCATCTGTAGATATGCCATTCTTTGACACTATGTGTCCTAGAATCTTGCCTTGCCTAACCATGAAAACACACTTTTCTAGGTTCAAGTAGACTTGATATTCTCTACATTTGTCAAAGATATCTCTCAGCTCAGGGATATTGGTTTGTCTAATGTTGGAATGAGCACAGAGATCATCAACATAGACTTCCAAATTCTTCCTCAAGAATTCTTTAAACACATGGCACATCATCCTTTGAAAGATGGCTGGTGCATTCGTAAGACCAAATGGCATTACTCGAAAGGAAAATATTCCCCACTCTATGGCAAAAGTTGTCTTGTGCTGATCCTCTGAAGCTATGGCCACTTGATTGTAGCCAGAGAATCCATCAAGGAAGCTGTAGACTTCCTTGTTTGCCACTCTTTCTAAGAGATGCTTAGTGATAGGAAGCGAATAACTATCTCTAATAGTGGTTGTGTTTTCTTCAAGTTAATTCATACACATCATTTTCCATTCTTCTTGGGAACTACTACGATGGGGGATACCTACTCAGTGTGCTCAATTTCATAGATGAATCCAACTTCAACCAAACGATCTATCTCTTCCTTGATTTTGGCAACATAGTTATTGTTGTATGTGTATGGCTTTTGCTTAGAGGGTTTGGCCTCTGAGGTCATGGGAATCATATGTGAGCATATGTCCGGGTCTACTCCTTTTAAGTCCTTATAGCTCCAAGCAAATACATCTCTGTATTCTCTGAGCAAGGCTATCAGCTCGTGCTCCTCTTCCTCAGTCAGGTCATGTCCTATGTACGTGGATTTTTCTTCTCCTTCTATGGTTACAAAAATTTTCTTGGTGGTTTCTTTGTTTTCATAGGCCTCTCCGGCTTGTGCATCACATTTAGGCATTCTTATCATGACTCTCCTATCTTCTATCTCATACTTCTTAAAATTTTCGTGGACCTCAAACAAAGATTCGTCCTCCTCTGATGTGGCTTCTTTCTTCTTCATTTTCTTGCCTTCATTCTTGGTGGTCACTTGTGTGGTTAACCTCACATCATTTGTAAGCTCTTCATGTCTCTAAGGGTGAACTTCTATTTCATAGAAATATTCCTTATCTGATGCAAAAGGTGGGTCCGTAATGATTGACTCTAAGTCGGAGTCACTTGCATCCTCGAATGCATCAGTGCTAGGTTCACATTCTTCAATAGCCGAATCACACATGATTGGTTCTATTGTGAAGACTGAAATGTCATAGCCATCCTCATCACAGTGGAGTGTCCATTTCTCTTCATTGATGGTTACATCCATTGTTGTTAAAATCTCGGCCCAACCATGAGGTTCAAATTCTTCGTCTGGAAATACTATAGGTGCATAGGCTGGGTCTTGAATTGATCTATGGGTTTCCTTCACACCTACCTCTCTGGGTATTTCTCTCGTCTCTTCTTCTACTGCTACTTTACACATCCACAAGTGAGTATCTTCATGCATCCATGAGGATCCTGATCCTATGGAATGAACTGACTCAGTATCATCTTTAGATCTATGGATGGGATTCCATTGAATAGGGAGTACGTCTCTATGAGAGTAATCTTTGAGATTGACTTTGGTTGTAACACCTAAGTGTTTCAAATACAAATAATTGGTTCCCAATCCTGTACCACTTGCGATTGCGGCATAAATGGTCTTCCCAAAATCATCTCATAAGCCTGATTCTTGCTAAAGTCACATATGGCAAAAGTATGCTCGAACTCAACACCACATGTAGTGAGAGTTATCCCTTCTAGAAGCTCTAAAGGTCTTTCTATGTGACCATCGACCATCTACAATTTCATTCTCGTGGGCCTGAGTGCTGGCTTGCCCCATTGCTTCAATAGGGAAGTGGTAGCAGTTGCAACTCCTGCACCTGAGTCCAAAATTGCCTTGGTAGTGTAGCCTTGATGGGTAATTGGAAGATAGGTGTTTCCCTCTTGTCCTTTGCTCATGTCTCCTATCTTGTCCAAAGGTATTTCCGACACTGTTCTATGAGATCCTACCTGGGAATGAGGTTTTGCTACTTCTAGCACGTGATTGGCTACATGTTTCCATAATTGTGGCTTAACCTTGAGTAGCTCTTCTAAAGTGAGATTGCACTGCATTTTAGTGTTCTTCACTACTGTCATATTCCTAGGTATGATTGAGTCTTCATTTCTTATCATGATCGTGGGTGCTCTCATACAAGTAGACTTAGCTTCCCATGGGTCTGTGAAATGAGGTAGTTCCTATAAGGAATTCGACTCGAAATCTAATCTCTCTTGAGATTGGGCACTCTCTTGCTCTCCATAAATGGAAGGAATGTCTTGTGGGAATCGATCATGCAAGTCATCCACAAGTTCAATGGGAGGAGTTTCACTTTGTTTAGCCCATTTCTCTTCTTGAATCTCTCTTAGAAATTCTGGGGAATATCGATTCATAGAAGAAGATATGTATGGTTCTGTGGAGTTAGACACATAAGCTTCTTGGGCAGGAAGGCTTATCCTTTCACTTCCCTTGTCCTTGCCTTGAGAGGTAGGGTCCTTTTCAAATTTTGCAATTAGCCTCTCCAATCTTTCTAGCATTCCATCAAAATGCAGCTGTGTCTTGGATGAGCTAGAGAAGTTAAAGAAGTGACTGGCTTCAAACATGGTCTAAGCCAATTCCACCATCTTGGCACAAATTTTAGTTCGTTCGAGTTCTAGCTCAGCTCTAGGGTAACTCTTTCATGCTCCGTTATGTTTGGCCCTTCTTGTATTCTAGCCTGATATGCTTTAAGCATCATGTCTAGGTCCTCAGCAATGGGATCTGCTAAGAATGATCCTACTCTTGGGAGTGATGGGATTGTGTGTGGTGGGCTGGAAGGTGGCAGATTAGATGGTGATAGGGATGGAGGTGGTGGTGGTGGTATGAGAGAGTGTGTTTGAGATGTGAGTTCAACTAATTTGGCTTTTGTTTCTCTTAGGCTTTCCTCGAGCTCACTCATTTTCTTCGACCATTGTCTTCTCATCCTCTCGCGACTATCCTTCCAAGCTCTTGTCCTTTTCTAAGTTATACTCTCAGTCTTGCTAACCTAATAACTCTTTAACTGTCCTAAACCTTGTTTTTGCTGCAAAGCTTGGGCTCTAGTAAC
This sequence comes from Ceratopteris richardii, assembly GCA_020310875.1. Lineage (NCBI taxonomy): Eukaryota > Viridiplantae > Streptophyta > Polypodiopsida > Polypodiales > Pteridaceae > Ceratopteris > Ceratopteris richardii. Next base: position 93,844,485 of record CM035426.1, read on the forward strand.
CACTTGCACTGAGGCAGTGGAAGTTAGAGTCTACGACTAACCCAATAACATTGATATGAGTGATTTTTGGCATATTGTTGGGGTTCTTAGGACAATCTCACAAGAGATGCTCTTTCCCACAATCGGGACAAAAAACCTAAATTGTCACAGATTGGGGTTGTGTAGGTGCAGACATAGGGCAATCACGGATGAGGCAATCTCCATGACATCAGTAGCACAGTCCTCTAGGAAATGGGAGTCTTACCTGCCTAGGTTGAGGTCTAGAGTTGGGGTTTGTGTACATGACATTTGCATACTCCGGCTCCCAACTAGGTTCACTCGGGTCTTCATAATAGTAGGACTCATTATGATTAGGTGATTGCATGTAGTAAGCTTGGGGGCTATCATTATGAGTAGAGTCGAAACTATGATCACTAGGGTCACTTTTTGAAAGTAATGGAGTTACTAGCACTAAAGTTTGTTGGTGCAGATCAATCACCAATTGAAGATTTGGAGTAAAGAAGATGGATACATTCACAAGAGTGAAGGACATGTACACATATGTACATTAGTTATGACATAGGTTACATATACTTATGTTTTGATAAAAGTTTGTACATAGTTGCCTATAAATACTTTTGGAAAATGTCAGGATACAGAGAGAAGACGAAGAGAGACTATGTATGAGCATAGGAATAGAGAAATAAGTGATTGTAAATGTCAATAGACACATGAGAAAGGTGTTGAAGTCTCTCTCATTTTTCAGTTGTAGTCTTCTCCAGAAATGAAAGAAATATTGCGCCCGATGTTTCTGCGTTTACTCTGTCTGTGGTAGATCATTTGTGAAGTCCTTTTGAGGATATCTAAGTTGGTAGTTAATGAGTCTGTGACTTGAGTTTCAGAGTCTAATTGCAAACAGGTTAAGAGAATTGTTAGTAGGAACATTCATATGTGTTGAGTGTTCACAGTTCTCTGAAACAGGCGCAGATTTTGAGTCCAAAGAAATGAGTAGTGCTCAGTGCACAGTGTAAAGTTTTACACATATGATAGCTCAAAATCTAAGTTGAGAGATAAGCTATCTACAGCCAAAAGGATTTGGTAAAACGGGTTCGACATTGTGAGAACCAAAGTTAAGAAGTTAGGGGTGTCAAATCTACTTCTCAGAAGTGCATATTTTAACATAGGTAACTTGTGAAGTTGATTTCTCAAGTTATACTAAACCTTTTGAAGAACTTTAACTTGGAGGAGGTGCGCAATCTCTAGGCGACACTCCATACAAAATTTCATAGAAAACTTTACATGTTTGATAGGTCAATGAGAAGAAATTGTGCAGTAGACTTTCTGTGTTTTATCTTCTTCACAGATTTTCTCAATTTTTGATAATTTGGAGATTGGACCTCTAATTAGGTGAAGGTTTTGACTTACTCTTGATATAGAGGTGTTCTAAATTCAAGAGTAGGTTGTTCTTTTGGAGATTAACACTCTCCATGAGTGGTATCAGAGCAGGAGACATCAAATCAAGGAAAGGAGGGTCCCCACTGCTGCAGATTCAAGAAATTCAACATTTGAAGAACTAAAAGGTGAAAGTTTGAAGGCAAAGCAAGAGGAGGAGACCATACGACATCAAGAAGGACAAAAGGAGTCTAATTCGAAGTAAAGGTACATATATTGTTCATAAAGCTTGAAGATTTCAATACACAGGTAGACACAAGATGGGAGATTCTCTACAGATAGAGAAATTGGATAGGGAAAACTATCCTGCATGGTCAATGAGGATGGAAGCTCATCTTATGAGCAAAGATTTAATTGCTTACATCACAGGAGAAGAAGAGAAGCCACAGTTCAGAGATCCTAGTGTTCCAACTAGGGAAGAATTAGCAGATTTGAAAAATTGGATGAAGAAAGATGCTCAAGCTAGGAGCATTATCTATATGGCAGTCAATGATTACTTGTTACCTCATATTCGAGGTCTTGAAAGTGCAACTGATATTTGGAATGCTTTGGAGGAGCATTTCCAGAATACTACAAAGTCAAGGAAGGCATCCTTATGGGCAAAGTTTACAACCTTCAAGAAGAAGGCCTCTCAATCTATTTCAGACTATGTAAAAAGGATGAAAGACATTGCAGATGCATTAGGAGCTGTTGATGAAGACATTGAGGAGGATAAATTGGTAAGGCAAATCCTTACAGGTTTGAGAGGTGATGACAAATGGAAGCCATTCATTTTATCTACAGAATTATCACTTGACCATTTCACTCCTGATTTAAATCAGTTGCTAGGTCATATGCTAACATTTGAGCAGGATGTTAAAGGAGATGGTGACAAGAGTGCAGGTCATGCAATGTACTCAAAGGACAAGAAGAACAATAGCAAAGGAAAGCAACAAGCAGGTGAAGATGAAGGTACAACTACTCAAGCCAACTTCCTAAGAGGAAGAGGAGGTGGCAAAGGTAGAGGAAGAGGCAGGAACAACAAAGATGGAGGCAAAGCTTGCTGGATTTGTGGTAAGACAAATCATTTAGCTAATGATTGTTGGCACAATACTCAGAGTAATAATGGATATAATCAAAATTATAATGCAAGAGGAAGAGGTGGCAGAAATCAAAGAGGTAATTTCAGAGGCAGAGGTGGTAGGAGTTACTTTGGAAGAAATGCAGGTAGAGGATTCCAAAGTCAACAATATAACAACACCTACTACAATTATGCTTCAGATCAAAAGGAGGATTCAACATTGATAATGAATGCAACTTGTGAAAGGCAGAGTGAAGATCAAAGAGTTTTCTACATTGACTCAGGGTGTAGCAATCACCTGAGTGGTAATATATCCTTGATGACTGATTTGGAGAATAATGTTTTTAATCATGTTGTTCAGACAGGTGACAACACAAAGCACAATGTGAAGTCAATTGGATCAGTGAAGGCCAAGGATGGTAGCACCTTATTGAGTAAGGTCTTGTATGTTCCTACAATCCCTAAGAATTTGATAAGTGTAGGACAAATTGTTGAAAAGGGATATGAAGTAAGGTTTACTAATGATGGAGTATATGTGGAAGACCCTAGCCAAGGGTATAAACAGATTGTTTCAGGGAAAAAGGAAGGAAGATTATTTACATTGAAGATTCAAGGCAATATTGGTCATGCTATGTTCACATATGGAGGACATAAGATCTCTGAGTTAGATCTTTGGCACAAGAGGCTTGGACATTTCAATGAAAGAGGTATTAAAGATATGGTTAACAATGGTTCAGTGCTTGGATTGCCTAATGTTGCAGGTCAACATATGACATACAAATGTGAGGCATGTCAATTAGGTAAGGCTCATAAGAATTCTTACTCCAAGCATGGTTTTATGTACTCAGAGAAGCTTGAGTTGGTACACACAGATGTGTGGGCACCATCAAAAGATTTCAGTATAAATGGGTCAAGGTATTATGTGATTTATGTTGATGATGCTACTAGATGGATCACTATCTATGTGATCAAAGATAAGTTAGAAGTGTTTAATACATTTAAACACTATCATGCATATGCAGAAAGAATTACAGGTCATAAGTTGAAAAGATTAAGGTCAGATGGAGGGGGAGAGTATTTCTCTAATGAGTTCAGTGATTACTTATGGAATGCAGGTATAAAAAGGGAAGTTACTTGCAGATACTCTCCTCAACAAAATGGTGTTGCAGAAAGGAGAAATAGAACACTTGTTGAGTTTGCAAGATCCATGATGAAGGAGAAAAATTGCCATAATTATTTGTGGGTTGAGGCTGTAAATACAGTCACTTATTTGGTCAATAGGTTACCATGTAAAGCCTTGCAGGGTATGACACCATATGAGGCTTGGTGGGGTAAGAGACCTACCTTGGATCATTGCAGAGTTTTTGGATGTGTGGCATATGCATATGTGCCATCACAATTAAGGCACAAGTTGGAGCCTAAAGCTGAAAAATATGTTTTCATTGGTTATGATGATAAGCAGATGGGCTATAGATTGTGGAGTCCATCTACAAAACAATTCATGGTTTCTAAAGATGCTACATTTGATGAGCAAAGCACTTGGTATGCAGGTACAATCAATATCAATACAGGTGATGAAGAAGAAGTGAACCAAAGGAAAGGTAAATCAAAGGTTCAAATATTTGATGAACAAGAGAATAATGAAGTGCAGGTTGAAGTGGAAGAAACACCAAGATTTGATCTTGAATATGAAGAACCAGAAACCTCAAGAAGTGGAGAGCTTAGGAGGTCTACAAGGAATAAGTGGAAACCTACAAGGTATAGCTATGATACTTCATTTTTGGCCACAAAAGACTATGCTTATATGATGAAAATAGATGAAGACCCTTCTACATATGAAGAGGCAAAAGGTAAGGAAAAATGGGAGAAAGCTATGCAGGAAGAATATGATGCACTATTGGAGAATCAAACATGGGATTTGGTTCCAAAACCAAATAGTCAGAAGATCATTGGATGCAAATGGGTTTATAAAACCAAGAGGTTTGCAGATGGAAGTGTGTCTAGATACAAAGCTAGACTTGTTGTCAAAGGGTTTGCTCAGACTTATAATGTTGATTATGATGAGACTTATAGTCCTGTGGCAAAGATGACAACCATCAGGACACTTATAGCTATTGCTACATGTAAAGGTTGGAAGTTATGTCAACTTGATGTGAAAAATGCTTTTTTGAATGGTTATATTTCAGATGATGTGTTCATGGAGCAACCTCAAGGGTTCAGAGATAAAAGGTATCCAGATCATGTGTGCAAGCTCAAGAGAGCTTTGTATGGCTTGAAGCAGGCCCCAAGGGCATGGAACTATAGACTTGTGAAGTTCTTAAAAGAACTTGGATTTCAGGTGTCTAAAGCAGATAGTAGCTTGCTTGTCAAAGCAAGTGATAATGGTTTCATATACATGTGCATATATGTTGATGATATAATTCTTACAGGTATAGATGAAGAAGGAATACAAAGACTCAAGAAGCAAATGGAAAAGGAGTTCAAGATAAGTGACTTGGGAGACTTGTCATACTTCTTGGGCATGGACATTACATATACTCAACATGGAGTATTTGTGACCCAAGAAAGGTATTTGAAGAACTTGTTAATCAAGTTTAAAATGGACGATTGCAGGGTAGCACCTACACCAATGGAGGTGAATCACAAATTGAGTAAGTTTGGAGGTGAAGAGTTCAAGGACATGAGACAATATCAGAGTTTGGTTGGTAGCCTTATCTATGCTACATTAACTAGACCTGATTTATCATATGCAGTAGGAGTTTTGTCTCAATTCATGCATTGCCCAAGGAAAGAACATTGGATTGCATGTCAAAGAGTGTTGAGGTACATTAAGGGTACACTCAATGAAGGTTTGTATTATGGGTTTACCTCAGATACAAATATCAAAATTTATAGTGATGCAGATTGGGCAGGTAATCCAGATGATAGAAGGTCAACTTTTGGATATATGTGTTATGTGGGAGATAAACTTATCTCATGATGTTCCAAGAAGCAACATACAATTGCTTTGTCTTCTACAGAAGCAGAGTATAAAGGCATGGTTTGAAGCTGCAAAGGAAGTAATTTGGCTCAAGACTTTGATGAAGAGTTTTGACATTGTGCATGGGGTACCAATTATATATGGAGATAACATGAATTCATTGTATTTAGCTGCTAATCCTGTTTTTCATGCCAGGACCAAACACATTGAGATTCAGTATCACTTTCTAAGAGAGAAAGTGATGGATAAGGAGATTGAAGTCATACATACTTCAACAAAAGATCAGATAGCTGATATGCTTACAAAGAGCTTGGATGGACCAAAGCTACAGAAGTTTAAAGACATGGCAGGTATAAAGAAGAAAGGAGAAACCTCAATTGATGATTGAGGGGGAGCTGTTGGTGCAGATCAATCACCAATTGAAGATTTGGAGTAAAGAAGATGGATACATTCACAAGAGTGAAGGACATGTACACATATGTACATTAGTTATGACATAGGTTACATATACTTATGTTTTGATAAAAGTTTGTACATAGTTGCCTATAAATACTTTTGGAAAATGTCGGGATACAGAGAGAAGACGAAGAGAGACTATGTATGAGCATAGGAATAGAGAAATAAGTGATTGTAAATGTCAGTAGACACATGAGAAAGGTGTTGAAGTCTCTCTCATTTTTCAGTTGTAGTCGTCTCCAGAAATGAAAGAAATATTGCGCCCGATGTTTCTGCGTTTACTCCGTCTGTGGTAGATCATTTGTGAAATCCTTTTGAGGATATCTAAGTTGGTAGTTAATGAGTCTGTGACTTGAATTTCAGAGTCTAATTGCAAACAGGTTAAGAGAATTGTTAGTAGGAACATTCATATGTGTTGAGTGTTCACAGTTCTCTGAAACAGGCGCAGATTTCGAGTCCAAAGAAATGAGTAGTGCTCAGTGCACAGTGTAAAGTTTTACACATATGATAGCTCAAAATCTAAGTTGAGAGATAAGCTATCTACAGCCAAAAGGATTTGGTAAAACGGGTTCGACATTGTGAGAACCAAAGTTAAGAAGTTAGGGGTGTCAAATTGACTTCTCAGAAGTGCAGATTTGAACATAGGTAACTTGTGAAGTTGATTTCTCAAGTTATACTAAACCTTTTGAAGAACTTTAACTTGGAGGAGGTGTGCAATCTCTAGGCGACACTCCATACAAAATTTCATAGAAAACTTTACATGTTTGATAGGTCAATGAGAAGAAATTGTGCAGCAGACTTTCTATGTTTTATCTTCTTCACAGATTTTCTCAATTTTTGATAATTTGGAGATTGGACCTCTAATTAGGTGAAGGTTTTGACTTACTCTTGATATAGAGGTGTTCTAAATTCAAGAGTAGGTTGTTCTTTTGGAGATTAACACTCTCCATCAAAGTTCTATTCAGATTTTCTTTTGTAGCTACGTACTTTACTGGAATCACATTAGCTAGAGTTGGAGGTTATTGAGCTAACACAGGTTGAGGCCTTTGTTGGGTTTGGTAGGGTTGTTGTGGTCTAGCATACTATTGTGAGTAATGATTCTGATATCTCCCTTATTGTGGATATGGTTGTGGAAATCTCTCCCTAGGTGTCATCCTGATCTAAGGTTCATATGTCTGATTGAACAATCCAAGCTTAATCCCAAGTACAACCTCGTTTGAGATCAATTTGTATCAGTCACTTGGTTCTTTTTTAGTTGGTTATCATGCTTATGCTCTTTTCTGATATCACATCATCAGGAATACTTGAGTGAGTTGCCGCACTTTTAGTTGCTCGCACCACATCAAATTCTTTTCTTTAAGGTTATCGATCATAGAGAAATTATATTCCTGCTTGAACTTGAGTATTTAAGAGTCTTCAACTTGTCTCATGCCTTTCATTGCCCTAACTTAATCCTAATACTGTGCGTTCTTAACCTAAGGTAGGAATTGACTAAGGGGGTTTCAAGAGAATTTCCAACCTCAAGTCCTTTTCCTTTTGATTGCTAGTCGAGCCTAGGACGCACTCACCGAAGCTCCAAGATCACCTTGCTAAAGCTGCTTGAAATCCTTTCTTGCACACCATAGACCTATGAAATTTTACCAGTTAAAAATGGGCTTGACCACAATGTAGTGACAGACAAAAACAACCTTCAACATACACTGAAAAGTATAGACCCTTGCTTTCCTTTTTGCCCTAAAAAGTATTCTCACTCCCTAGTACCAACTGATGGTCAACTTAAAAACACATATACTAGAACTTCATGTATGATTATTACAAAAACCAGTGAATATCCACGTAGGATTCTCAACGAGCTTTCCAATGGGACCAAAATTGTAGCAAGCGGAGTTCATATGAAGAAGTTATGGCTAGTCAGGCACTCAGGAGTCGAAACAGGTGAAACTGGCACTCAGGGATAACTCACAAAGTTTTCTAAGGTTTATTTATGCTCTAATGACCCTTAATTTCCCCAAATTTTGGCCAAAAATAGGCTAAATTTTTTAACCCTAAAAAAAATGCCGAATTTTCTTGTCAATCACGATTGATTGGTCTATCAATCGTGATTGATATGTCCATCACAATCAATTGTTCGATCGTGATGGAAAGGTCCAACAGGGCTGTGCGTCGCGATTGAAAGGTCAATCGCAATTGACACGTGGCAATGATAGACTCCGTCAGTCATGGGTCAAATAGTCATGAACCATGTCCATCACGATGGACATGTCCGTCGAGGCTGTCGATCGTGATCGATGGGTCAGTTGCGATTGACACATGGCACGCGATGGATCTGTCAATCATGGTCAATCGATCATAGACCTTGTCGATCGCAATCAACGTGTTGGTGGTGATTGACTGGTCCATCGGGATCTGTCCATTGTTGTTTGTCAGTCGCGATTGACATGTCAATTGCAATTGACAGAAAATTTTGGAATTTGAAAAAATTCATCACAGATTTGGGATCCCCTAGCCTTAAGCATCATGGTTATGCACTTAATTTTGCAAAATGGTCAACTTTTTGATCACTCCCGATTGACAGACGTCAATGCCTAAGGACATGCACCGTCAAATTTTTTACCTGCTTGAGCTGGTACAACTGTTGGAGATGCTGATTCCTACAATAAATCTAAGAAAACGCACAATACACAATCACACACAAGTCCCTCTCTCGCTCTCACACTCAAATGAAATGAGGAAGTGAATGGAGATGGAGGTATATGGTCGTGATGGTGAAGATGATGATGGATGGATATGGAGTGTAGAAGTGAACCAGAAGATGAAAACAAATAAAAGAAAAGCTTACCTATGCTTCAAATATCTCTACTCTACATCTTACCATCACATGCTGGTCCTCAAAGCTCACTCCTTGGCAATGGCACCAAAATTTGATGTAGCTAAAGTGTCAGCATCACCTCCTTTACTTGTCAATCCGGGAAGATGTGAGGATGGTATGAAGACCTCGAGCAGTGATGCACAAGTGGTGGAAGAGAAGCACAGTCACATGCACACACACACACAGGTAGAGCAAAGAGTGGCATCACTGGAAGCTTTGATTACTAACAAAGATTACAATTGCTTTAGATTTAGTTCATCCTTTAACTTTCTTCAAAAATGAGCCTTCTAGTCCTTTTTATAGTTTTTCACTAGCTTTGGCCCTGTTCAGACCTAGTGTCTGGCCTAGTTAAAAACTAGGTTCTAGGGCCTATTTGAGGGCTCAAATAGAGTCTAAAAAATATGAAAATTGATAGGTAGGTACTTCTAATGCTCCTCAAGCTCAAGGACTCCTTGGCTTGCAGAAAAATGGAGCTACAAAAATAGGAAATGGTATTTACAATGAGTGTTAGTGATGAAAATCACTATTTTAAAGGTGAATTTTGAAATACATTTCCATCAGTCCTTTCTTTGTTGGCTCCTTTGTCGGCTTGTGCTTCTTGTCTCTTCACCTTGGCGCATACTTCCTTGACGAGGTAGCCCTTTACTTCCAACACATGCCCATAATGGAAAGGAGTTGATTAGAGAAGATTTAGCTCACCTCTTGATGTGATTGGACCTCACTTTTGACATGTATATGCTTTTGATTGGTTAAAGAGGTTAGTATGTGGTCTTTAAAACCTCTAATGAGTTGTGTTATGAATTAGAGTCGTGGAATGCCCAAGCTGCCCCCTTTCTTAAGCACACCCCCTACTAGCTATTCTCTGCATATTTTGCAGAAATTTCACTTTTACACACTCTATCTATCTAGATGATTTTGGCAGACCCCCCGATCTTGTAATTGTTGTTTGTCCTTCATCCGGAATCCATTTTCAATGATTTTTGTCCTGTTGGAACGACTATAAGTTCTACTTTCAGTGGTATAAGTATTGGGTTCAGTGTCTGCACATGTGTAGAGAAATGTCCAGAACAGTGTCTATGTAGTTAGTTAGTACTCTATGAAGAGATCAACTTATCTATTTTGTTGCCACTTCTTGAGGCATCATCTAGTATCCAAATGGACTGATTTTACTCTCATTTGAAAGCTCTCTAAGTCTAGTTTAAGCTTGCAAAGTTTCATTTCTAGTCTCTCCATGTAGCAAGAGAATCTTAGAAATAGAGAGCCTATGTCAGAAACATTTCAGGATCCTAGGAGGGTTCATTTGATTTTGTTGTGCACATAGGAGTGTTTATCCTCAAACAAGCGAGTGGTTGCTCTCCTTTCCGTAACCATATTTATTTCATGCCTCGAACTACTTTCTTCTTAAATTCTATTTGTCTTCTTGATCTAGCTGTCATCTTGTACTGTCTTGCTTGCCTCTTTGGTTGAATTGTTGTGGTTGCATTAGTCTTTGAGAAAGAAGAGTGATCACTTGTCTTTGAGATGGCTCTTCCATGGTTGAGCCCTTTTGGATCATAGATCTTTTGACACATACAACATCTTCTTTGCTAGGATTGGGCCTAGAGGAACTCAGAGATTGTGTGCTACTTGGGTTTGTGCTCATGCAATTTTGTAATTCTAATGTAATGTATTGTTCATGTACCCAAACTTGAAGAAGTTGACTTCTTAGGTTTAAGTTAAGTGCATGGTCATAGATGGAATCTTGACCCAAGACAAGTGGTTCCGTAAGGTCCTCATCTTGACATACTAGCATTTTGACTATCATGGGGACCTCTTGAAGGTAGATGAGAAGCTCCACCTCACCCAAACAAGCGGTTTCCACACCTCCCAAACCTTTGAGATAGGCTTCTATGGGATTGATATTCAATTGCAGATCCTGACAATATGAAAGTCTAACTGCAGTAGTTGTTGCACCAGAGTCAATCAATGCTCTCACAATCCTTAAATTCTTTCCTTGTCCTACCTCTATGGTCACAAAGGGATGTTGGTCAATTATTCGGGAAGCAATTACACCCAATGTTTGGCACATGGCCATGTGATATTGTATTCAAGATTGACATCTAGGCCTAGTCGCCTTAACTTATTTCACCTAATGCACTCTCTGGCCTCTACCTGCACTTCTTCTCTGACCTTTAACTCTTCTTCTTTTCGCTTCTTAGCAGTGTTGAGTCTCATTAGCATATCCTCTGTAGGAGGTTCTTGATATAGCTTGACTCGACAACCACTAATATAGTTTGGCAAGATATCACCTTCTAGGGTGGCCAATTGAACAACACCACTACTGGAAATTGTATTAATGATCATGGGTCCATATCCTCATCTTTCCAATTTACGGGCATGCTCCTTTAGTGTATAAACCAACACTAGGTCTCCCGCTTTCAATCCTTTATCCTTGATGTGTGCATCAAAGTAAGCCTTTTGTCTTTTCTTTGCAACATAGATCCCTACTACTGCTCGTAGCCTCGTCTAACCTAAGTGTTCTAGAGCAAAGATCCTAGAGGAAAACTCATGTCCATTCCACTCATGCTCTTGTGCTACGTTTAAAGCTGAAATTAGGAAGTCCAGTGGTAGCACAACATTCTGTTTGAAGACCATTTGAAATGGGGTGGCATTGAGTACCATTTTGTAGGCAACTCGATAAGCCCAAACAGCATGATGAAGTTGTTTATCCCAATCAGAGTGTTTATTATTTACGAGTTTTGTCAACACATTACATAGGATCTTATTGGTGCTCCCGGCTTGTCTGTTAACTTGTGGATGATAGGGGGCAGACTTCTTATGTATCACCATGAATTCTTGGAGAAGGTTTTCAATGACTTCATTTAAGAAATGCATACCTCTATCACTTACTAACTCTATTGGTAACCTATATGTGGTGAACACGTTCTCGAATAAGAACTTAGCCATCGTTTGAGCATCATTCTTCCTTGTGGCTTTTACGTCCACCCACTTTGTAAGGTAATCTATGGCTACAATAATGTACTCTACATGGGAGTTTCTAGCTGGGGGGGTTATGGGACCTACAAAGTCTATACCCCACTTTGAGAATGCACATCCTCCCATCATTGATCTCAAAGGCATCTCATCTTTTTTGAATGGATATTATGCATGTTGGCATGTATCACATTTGTTCATGTAGGTATGTGCATCCATATGAAGAGTGGGCCATCAAAGTCATGAGAATAGAATGGTCTTCATTACTCTGTCAGGCCCAAAGTGTCCACCTGCAACACCCCTATGTGCAGTTTCTAAGATTTTCAAATAATCTGATTCGTGAACGCACAGTCTTAAGTAACCATATTTTCCTCTTCAGTATAGGTTGTCTCCTACTAAAGCATAGTCCTAAGCCTCTTGCTCCATGCTCTGTTTTCTTGGTAGACTAGCCTCCTTGGGTAATGTTCCAGATCTCATGAATTCCACCAACGGAGTACTCCAATTTGGAATTAATGACACGTGATAAAGGGTAGCGTGCTCCACTGGGGGTTGTTCTTTGCATATCGAACAATTCTTAATCCACTCATGTATTTCTTTGTCCATACTAGGCCAATACACTCCTAAATGTTTCAGATTCTGCAATGTTCTTTGTTTCGAATAGTGATTTCCTAGCAGTCCTTCATGGGCATTTTGCAACCCACTACTATGTTCATCGTCCTTGACACAAAAAGCTAATACACCCTTTGTATCTTGTTTGTACATGCTTCCTACCAATATGTGATATGTTTGTGATTTTACGATTTCTTCTTTGTTTGTTTTCATGACCTTATTTGCGGGTCCAAAGGTTAGGACAAGTACCAACTTATTTGCCCATTTAGGAACAACTTCTAAATTGAATAGATAAGCATCGGGCATTTCATCAGACACTCCCTTGTGGTGGATCTCCTAAAGTGCTGCGAGAAAGATGATCTACCCTAAGGTGGGTTCTACCTTTCCTAACAACCACTTCAAAGTCATATTCCATTAGTAAGAGAAACCATCTTACTAAGCAACCCATATTGCAAGTTTTATTGACCAAATACAATAAAGCTTGATGATCAGTGAAAAACTTGAACTTGTTAGCCAATAAGTAGTGTCTAAACTTCTTCATAGTGTATACCATGCCTAAATCTTATCGCTCCGTTGTGGTATAGTTTTGTTCAGTTGTAGTTTCATTCAGCTGCATTGAGTTGCCTACTAGCATATGCTATAGGCAAATCTAAATTTCCTTCACTTGTGGGTTGTGCTAGCACACATCCTATTGCATGATTGGATGCATCCACATGGACATGGAATGGTTTATTCCAATCAGGACTAGTCAGTATTGGTGCTGTGCACAAATGCCTCTTCAGCTCTTTGAAGGAATAATTTTGGCATTCGTCGTTCCACTCAAAATTTGTCAACAAGGGGTAGAGAGGCTTAGCTATAATCGCATACATGTGTTTTGGATAAACTTGTAGTAATATCCACAATGGACCATAAAGGCTTGTACCTCTTTAATTTTCCTTAGCCTGGGAAACTCTGTTATGGCTCTTAATTTGTCCTCATCGGTTGATATTCCATTCTTAGAAACAATATGACCTAAGATCTTACCTTGACACACCATGAACACACACTTTTCCGGGTTCAAACACATTCAGTATTCTCTACACTTGTTGAAGATCTGTCTGAGCTCAGGGATGTGGTATCTTTTTTCTTGGGAATGAGCGCATAAATCACCCACATATACTTCTAAGTTCTTTTGCAAGAACTCTTTGAAGACATGACCCATGAGCCTTTGGAAGGGTTTAGGTGCATTGATGAGCCCAAATGGCATCACACAAAATGCAAAGATTCCCCACTCTATGGCAAAGGCCATTTTGTGTTGATCTTCTGGGGTGATGGCTACTTGGTTGTAACTTGAAATTCCATCAATGAAGCTATAAACTTCCTTGCCTGCGACACACTCCAATAAATGTTTAGTGATTGGAAGAGAATAGCTATCTCTGATTGTAAAGGCATTAACTTTTTTAAGGTTAATACACACTCACAACTTTGCATTCTTTTTGGGCACCACTACAATGGGGGTCAGTATGCTTAATCTCATAGATGAATCCAACTTCAATCAACCTGTCAATTTCTTCTTTTATTTTAGCTGACTAAGTGTCATTATATGGGTCGCGATTTTGTTTGGTGGGCTTGGCATCTGCTATCATGGGGATCCTATGAGAGCATATTTTTGGATCTACTCCCTTCAAGTCTCTATAGTGCCATGCAAACACGTCCCTATATTCCCTTAACAAAGCTACAAGATGTGCTTCTTCTTCTGCACTTAGGTCGTCTCCTATGTACGTACAACATTCTTCGTTCTCTTCAATGGTTATTACAAACTTTTTGGTTATTTCTATATTGTCATATGCTTCTCCTGTGGGGGCCTCTCTCTTAGGCATTCATACCAAAATTTTTTGGTCTTCAACTTCATATTTCTTGAAGTTTTCTGGTACTTAAAACAATGATTCCTCCTCTTCTTGTTTCACTACTCTTCTTTTCTTTTTCTTTTGACCTCCTTCACTTCCATCCTTTGAATTTACCATTTTGATACTTGCAAGAGGTTCTTCTTCTTTTTGGGTAAACACTCCTACATCTTCTAGATAGTGCTTTTTTGAGTTAAAGCAACTATCCATCACAATGGAATCTAGATCGTCATCGTTCTCTTCTTCTTCTATGAAGTCACTAGGGTCACATTCTTCTAGCACAGGCTGACACATGAACACTGAAATATCATAACCCTCCTCATCACAATGATGCATCCACTATTCTTCATTGAGAACAATGTCCACGGTGGCCAAGATTTATGCCCAACCATGAGGCTCAAATTCCTCATCTGGAAATATCATAGGTGTATAGGTTGGGTCTTTAATTGGTCTATCTCGTGGGGGAGTTCCTTCTTCTCTTGATTTCATGCATTTTTCCTCTTCCTTTGCTACCTTGCACATCCACAAATGAGTATCTTCATGCATCCACGATGGATCACGTGAACTTTCAAAATGCAGTGAGATTGAATCTTGTTGCACTTTGTGGATAGGATTCCACTATAGGGGTGGTACATCTCTGAAGGTGTAATCCTTCAAATTGACCTTGGTTGTGATCCCTAAGTGCCACAAGTATAAGGAGTTGGTTCCCCAATCTTGTACTATTTGTAGTTGTCATAGGAAGGGTCTTCCTAGGATCATTTCATAGCCATTATTTTTCTCAAAGTCACATATAGCAGAGGTGTGCTCAAACTCTACCCCACAAGTGGTTATAGTTATCCCTTTTAGCAATCCTAGAGGTCTTTTGACATGGCTGTTAGCCATTTGAAGCTTCATTCTAGTTGGTCTTAATGCGAGTTTTCCCCATTGCTTCCACAAGGAGGTGGTTGCAATTGCAACACCTGCACCTAATCTAAGATAGGTTTGGTTGTGTAACCTTGGTAGGTGATTGGAAGATAAGTATTACCTTCTTCACCTTCACTCATGTCCCCTATTTTGTCTAGAGGTCTCTTGTACTTTCTGCTTAGAGCCTACTTTTGGCATATTGGAATCAAGTTCTGGAACTTGATCCACCACATGATTCCATAACTCAGGTTTTACTTTGAGCAACTCTTCTACGATGAGGTGACACTAAACCTTAGTGTTCTTCACAACATCAATGTTCCTTGGGACCATTGAGTCTTTGTTTCTTACCAATATTGTGGGAGCTCTGATTTGAAGAGATTCAAATTCCCATGCGCCTATGAATTGTGGCAACTCTTGTAGAGAATTAGATTCAAAATCTAATCATTCATCTTCTTGTTGCTCTACTTGGTCTCCATAAATTGATGGAATGTCTTGGGGAAATCGATCATGAAGATCATCAATCTCAGGAATAGGAGGGGGATTACCCTTCTCCTTTGCCCATTTTTCCTCTTGTATTTCCCACAAGAACTCTTGCGAGTACCGCTGAATTGAAAGAGGTGTTCCATCATCTATGGAACCAGGAACATAAGCTTTCACTGGTGGTGAGCTTTCTCTTTCAACTACTGGTTGAGCTTGTGGAGGTAAAGAAGCTTACGGCTTGTTTACCAACTACTCTAATCTTTCTAGTAAGTCATGGAAACGCAAATCTGGTTTGATGGAGTTTGTCTGATTGAACGATTGACTAGTCTCAAGCTTGGTCTGACCTAGTTCTACCATTTTCATGCGCATTTTTGTCCGTTCAATCTCTAAATCTGATCTAGGATAACTCTTGTCTAGGTTTGTAGCTGTTGCCCTTCTTGAAGTTGAGCCTGGTAGGCCTTAAACATCATGTCCAAGTCTTCTGGGATTGGCTCTACAAGAACCAACCTTGGTTGTAGTTTATTTACAATGACTGGTAGGGTGGGATGAGGTGGTGTGGATGGAGTTTTGACATGTGAGGGATTCTGCGAGGCAATATCTTCTATTTTTCTTTTTGCATCTTTAAGGCTTTCTTCTAGTTCAGAAAGCTTTCTATTCCACTTGTGATTGGCTTTCTCTCTAGTATCCTTCCATGTCCTTGTTTTCCTCTTACTAGGCTCTCCTGATTCACTTGAGTCTGATTGTTTGATTGGTTTAGTCTATTGTAAAGCTTGTGCCCTAGTAACTGCCTATACAGGGGCCATGTTCACACTGCTTGGACTTGAATCCACCACTAAGGCTACCACATCAATGGGTGTAACCTTGGGTGCAAAAGAGGTGTTACTTGGACAATCTTTGGGGAGATGGTCTTTGCCACACTCCGGACAAAAGGCTTGTATTGTGATGGTCTGTCCTTGACCTGAAGACGATGGGTGGGGACATTCACGAATGAAATGGTCGCCCTAACATCTAAAACATGGTCCTCTAGGGGCTTGTGGCCTTACTTGTCTCAATTGGGGCCTAGGGTTTGGATTTGTATACATGAGATTGGAGTATTCTAGCTCCCAATTTTGTTCCATAGGTGGTGCCTCATATTGATACGAGTAAATCTCACTATGCTCAAGTGATTCTGTGTAATAAGCTTGTGGACTATCTTCGTGGGAGTAGTTAGAACTCCGAGCATGAGAGTCATTTTTTGAGTCCAAAGGGGTCATTGGCACTAATTCTCTATTCAGGTTCTCCTCTGCCACTGCATACTTAACTGGGATCACATTGGTAGGAGCTGGCGGTTGGTTTCCTAGGACTCGTTGTGGCCTATATGGTGCTTGGTATTGTTGTTGTGGCCTACAATATGTTTGTTGGTATTGGTTGTGATACCTACCCTGTTGATAAGGTTGTTGATAATTTTGCCTAATAGCCTGCCTATTGCATGGACAATCTTGAGCTGTATGGTTTGTGTATTTTCTCTCAATAGTGCAATATGGAGCATTCAAGTTTCCTTGCGGTTAAGCCATCATTAGGCAAACATTAGCCATGTGGTCTCCTCCACAGTTGTAACATCGCTTCAATGAGGTGGCCCTTGGTGCTTGTCTATTTTGGACTCCTAGCTTCTTGGCAACTTGCTCAACTATCTCATCTATCTCA
This sequence comes from Ceratopteris richardii, assembly GCA_020310875.1. Classification (NCBI taxonomy): domain Eukaryota; kingdom Viridiplantae; phylum Streptophyta; class Polypodiopsida; order Polypodiales; family Pteridaceae; genus Ceratopteris; species Ceratopteris richardii. The sequence goes on from CM035426.1 coordinate 93,861,812, forward strand.
GTGGAGATTCTAGAAGTATGACTAGTAGAACTATCTAAATCCTTATAAAGTTTGGACAATCCTAAATCCTCACCTAAATTGTCTTCTATGTCAATGCACATCTGCACACTCTCTTCTATGGATCTAGGCTCTTTCAAGTACACATATGATCTTAAATTGGTGCTTAGTAAGCCATCTAATAACAAGGCCACTTGTTTGGCTGGTGTGGGTAACTCTCGAACAGGGCATCTTTCTAAGTACTGTTTGAACCATTTTCTTGCAAGTCGCACTATTTCTTGGGGTGTCTGCTTGAAGCTGTGGATCAGGGATGATGTACTATGCTTGATGCCACTCTTGGAGAATTCTATAATGAACTTTTCTAGTAGTTGACCTATCTCTCAGTAGCTGTGACTATTCAGGGATTGAAACCAAGCTAAGGTAGGACCCTCAAAAGTCAAACCAAATGGCTTGAACTGTGTGAACAAGTCCTCGACATGTTCAACTCTTAACACTTGTTTGAACTCAGCCACATGATCATAAGGATCTCCTGACCCATCAAAATAGTTCTTCATTGCCTTGACCACTTGAGAGGGTCTAAGGTTCTTGAGTGCTCTCAGGGTCTGTGCAATGGCAAATCATATTCATCACTTTGATGCCTATGTGCTCTATTTCTCTCTCTTTCCGGTCTTTCACCTTCAAGTCCTAATCTTTCTCTGCCCATAGTGTTTGCCGGCCTCTCTCTAACTCTTTCCCTTTGGTTTTCATGAGCCTTGGATGATCCTGCTCCTTGGAGGCCATGGGAAACACTATGAAAATCACTATATTTTATAGGGATTTCTTCTAAAAATTTGACATGTGCTTCTTGGAGCTCCCTACATGCTCCGTCTTCTTGTGTGTCCACCTCTTTGATGTGCTCTTGTGCTTTGTCCTTGACCTTGAGCTTCAACACATACACACATACACACACTAAACATAAATATGGATACACACACACATAGAGACACACATACACACACATGTACACACACATGTACACACACATGTACACACACATGTACACACACATGTACACACACATGCATACATATGTATACATAATGCACATGCATATGCATACACACATACATACATACATGCATACACACACATACACACCCACATACACATATACACACACTCACATATACACCTACATGCACATACACACACATATATGTACTTACATATACATACACACATATACATACATGCATATACACACATATACACACATACATACACACATGCATATACATATATGCATGCATACACACATACACATTCATACACATACATATACACACAGATACATATACATACATATACATATACACACATCAGATCACATGCATACCTGCCCACACATGCATATACACATATGCATGCATACATACACACATGCATATACACATAAGCATGCATACAGAGTGCACACATACACATGCATACACACATACATATAAACACACATACATATACATGCATACATCTATACACATACATATATTGATTTCTAACCCATTTTGTTTTATATAGATATTATGGATCTTAGTAGAGAGAGAAAGGTGAAACTTACTCTCATAAAAAAGTCTTATGAGAGGAAATGTTTCGCCTGATACCTTAGGGATTGTCATGCACGAGTACTTAGAAACGGCCGATGATGAGTTGGATTTTATGATCCACATGCGTACCCAGTGACCTGAGGAGGGCTCTTCTGTGGCTCCACATGCAGGAAGAGAACTATCTACCCATAGGTATGTTTTCTTTTCACATTTTTTTTAATGATATTATAACACATATTTTTATTTATTTTTATCTATCTATTTTCAAGACTCCTATACCACCTCCAGATCATGAGAGCAGAGCACAAGTGCCTATGAGGACATGCATAGGCACCCTAGGGCTGGAGTGTGATATAGAGCTAGAGGGGAATATAGTGTATATAGGGAATGTACTAGAGTTCAAAAGACAAATCTGAGCATAATGTGACTCCTACCTGTACCTTGTTCACTTTGTTGGTGCAAGTCAATCACCAATTGATGTTTTGGATAAAGACTTGAAGTCAAATGATGAAGAAAAGATAAACAATTGAAGAATGAAGATAGAGTATGTTCAGGAAATGAAGACTTGTATACATATGTACATTAATTTGTAGTTAGCTCACATATACCTTTGTTATAGTCATGAGCTTGTACATATATGCCTATATATACAAGTAGAAATCGGGACAAATATGAAAGAGCATGAGATGTGATGAATGAGAAGTTGTAAGAGTCATTAGACACTTGAGAAGTGTAGAAGATCTCTCTCATCTTTCAGATGTAAATTTTTTCAAAGAGGAAGAAAAATTGTGCTCGATCTTTTGCTGAGTACTCCTTCTGTGTTTAATCTTTTGTGAAATGCTTTTGTACAAGTCTAAGTCTATAGTTGATTAACCTCTCTACAAGTTTTCAGATCCTAATTGTGATCAGGCTGAGATAATTGAGAGTAGGAACATTTACATGTGTAAATGTGAAGAAGTGAAGTTGCAATAGGTGCAGAATTTGATGCTAATGTTTTGGTCATATCTCCTTCCAGAGTGTAAAGTTTCGAGCAAGCAAGCACTCATTCTTTAAGTTGGAAGGTAAGCTACCTATGGCTAAAAGCATTTTATTAAATGGGTTGTATTTTGGGAGAACCATGCTTTAGAAGTTGCACGTGTCAAAATCGACTATACTGGAGAGCAGTTTTAGACATAGGTGAATTGTGTGGATCATTTCTCAAGATCTACTAAATCTTTTGAGATGATTTAACTTGGAGAAGGTGAGCAATCTATAAGCAACACCTTCTCCAAAGTTTCATAAAAAAAGTTTACACATTTGATTAGTCAATGAATGAATTATGTGCAACAGAATTTCTGAGTAGTGACTATCTTCACAGTTATTTCAAAGTTTTGATAATCTAGTATTGATCCTCCAAATTGGTAAAGGTTTTGAGTTATTATTGATACAAAAGTGTTATAACATCAAAGATATCTTGTTCTTTTGGAGATTCACACTCTCTGTCAGTGGTATCAGAGTAGGAATCATCAAAATAGAAGAAAGGAGGACCCCGACTGTTGCAGTCATATAGAAATCAACAATTGAAGGTTCAAAAGGTGAAAGCTTTAAGAGAAAGCTTGAGAAGGAGGCCAAAAGCTATTAAGAAGATCAAAAGGAACTTCATTCGAAGTAAAGGTACACTTATTCCTCATAAAGTTTGAAGAATTTAATACACAGGTAAAGAAAGGATGGGAGATTCTCTTCAGATAAAGAAACAGGATAGAGAAAACTATCCAGCTTGGTCAATGAGGATGGAAGCTCATCTCATGAGCAAAGATCTGATAGGTTAAAACACATGTGAAGAAGAAAAGCCACAATTTAGAGATCCTAGTGTTCCAACTAGGGATGAACTCTCAGATTTGAAGACTTGTATGAAGAGAGATGCTCAAGCAAGGAGCATTATCTACATGGGGAGTCAATGAATACTTGCTACCTCATATTAGAGGACTTGAAAGTGCAAGTGACATATGGAATGCTTTGGAGGAGCATTTCCAAAACACTACAAAGTCAAGGAAGGCATCTTTGTGGGCAGAGTTTACCACATTCAAGAAGAAGGCCTCTCAATCCATTTCTGATTATGTAACAAGGATGAAGGACATTGCAGATGCTTTAGGAGCAGTTGACGAAGATATTGAGGAGGATAAATTAGTAAGGCAATTCCTCACAGGTTTGAGAGGAGATGAGAAATGGAAGCCATTCATTTTGTCTACTGAATTATCACTAGATCATTTCACTCCTGATTTAAATCAGTTGCTAGGACACATGCTAACTTTTGAGGAGGATGTCAAAGGTGATGGTGATAAGAGTGCAGGTCAAGCAATGTATTCAAAGGATAAGAAGAAGTATAGCAAAGTTAAACAACAATCAAATGAAGAAGAAGGTACAACTAGTCAAGCCAACTTCCTAAGAGGAAGAGGAGGTGGCAAAGGTAGAGGAAGAGGCAGAAGTAATAAAGATGGAGCCAAAACTTGCTGGATTTGTGGTAAGAAATCATTTAGCTCATGAGTGTTGGCATAATAATTAGAATAATGGAGGATTTAATCATAATTTCAATTCAAGAGGAAGAGGTGGTAGAAACCAAAGAGATAATTTCAGAGTTAGAGGTAGTAGAGGTTACTTTGGAAGAAATGCAGTTAGAGGATTCCAAATTCAATCCTACAATAATACCTACTACAATTATGCTTCAGATCAAAAGGAGGATTCAACCTTGATTATGAATGCAACTTGTGAAAGGCAAAGTGAAGATCAAAGAGTCTTCTACATTGACTGAGGGTGTAGCAATCACTTGAGTGGTAATATAGCCTTGATGACTAATTTGGAGAATAAGGTAACTAATCATGTAGTTCAAACAGGTGATACAAAGCACAATGTAAAGGCAATTGGATCAGTAAAGGCCAAGGATGGAAGTACTCTCCTGACTAAGGTCTTGTATATTGCTACGATTCCAAAGAATCTAATAAGTGTAAGGTAAACTGTTGAAAAAGGTTATGAAGTAAGGTTCACTAGTGATGGAGTTTTTGTGGAAGACCCTAGCAATGGGTATAAACAAATTGTTTCAGGGAAAAAAGAAGGAAGACTTTGTTGGTGATAATCTTTCGCTCTGATATCACTGATGATCGTCGTCACGGCAAAGGCTTGAACCTTGTCAAGCCTGCGGAAATTGCCGCGCCGCCGAATGGAGAGCTAAGCTAGAGTGATGTAGAACACCTCTGTAATCAACAGTAGCTTAGCAGGATTACTGTCGCTTAACTGTGTTAAACTGCGACTTGAATTCCACCGGAACTTCACCGGACTGTCACTGGGACGTCACCGAAGTTTTACCGGAATATCACCGGAATGAACTATGATTCTGCTCGTGATTACTTCAAATGAGTTATGTGAAGTAAGAAAGTGATACGTAAACTTCCTTTACTGAATGAACTTCTTAAGGAAAACTTCACAGTTCTGAAGTGCCACGTTCCGATTAGACTTTGTACTGTGTGTACATATCCATTCCACCGGAAACTGTGATCAGCTTAAAGTAGAGACGTCTAGCTACAAGATGAGCTATCTCTCATACAAAGCTTCGAATTCTACTGCGAGATATACTTCGTTGTTCTTCTGAAAAAACTCGCTTTTTCTAAGAAAACTATAACTGACCGAAAATGCGTTTACTGAGATATCTTTGATCGAGACATTCGTTTAATTAGAGAGTACCAAGGGACACGTTTAGTAACGAGCTGTAACTGTTAATGGTTAATGAACTTTCTACCGTAACTCGAAAAGCTTCAGATTCTTCACATGCGAACAGTGCGTGCAACTTCCACATGAACATGTGTTTTCTATTAGAGAAGATGTGTACAAACAAGCTTGGCCTCTTCTTGCTCAAGCTGTGGAAACTCTCTTACACTGAGTAGTTTCTTATTACCATCTCTCTCAGATGAATACCTGACATTCCAGGTTTCTGTTATTCATCTGTACATATGCGATCTATGGCATCTTCTGAGAACTTCTCACTCTCTCTTCACTCATACGCGATCTCTCATAATCCTCTTCTTCTCATTCACACATCATCCAAGTCCTTCAATCCTTGGTGTATATATATACACTTTCCTTCTGCGCTCTTCCCGCTCTCATTCTTTAATTCACGTTATGCGCGCATTATGCGCCCACCGCGGTTTATTGCTTTGTTACTCGTACAATTCTTGATTCTAGTTAACGGACTGATTTCGCACGCTATACAACTGAGGCTTTTGATTTTCTGAAGATTCCACTTCTTTTCTTTTTCTTTTATATCTATCTGTATGTTAAATTCGTGAGTGATTCCTCAGCAGCTCCCCCTCAATCACTAATTTGACCTCTTCCGGTCTTTCATATATCTTTCTTTCTTTTATGCCTTCCATTTCTTTGAATCTGCTTGTCTTTGTTCCATCCAAGCTTTTTGTCAAGATATCTGCTATCTGATCTTTCGTAGGAGTGTAGACTATTTCTATCTCCTTCTACATTACCTTTTCCCTCAGGAAGTGATACTGAATTTCTATGTGCTTTGTTCTTGCGTGAAACACCGGATTCGCTGCAAGATATAGAGAGCTCATATTGTCTCCATGTATAATTGGTATACCTTGATCAATCCCCATGCTTTTGAGTAGGGTCTGCATCCATATTACTTCTTTCGCGGTTTCTACCAGTCCTTTGTATTCGGCTTCTGTTGACGATAAAGCTACTGTACGCTGTTTCTTTGAACACCAGCTTACTAGCTTATCTCCTAGGTATATCATATACCCATGTGTTGATCTTCTGCCATCTTGACTTCCTGCCTAGTCTGAGTCACTGAATGCTCTCAGCTTTATATCTGATGTAAAAGGATAATATAATCCTTCCTTTATAGTTCCTTTGATATATCTAAGAACTCTTTGTCCTGCAACCCAATGTTGATCTATCGGACAATGCATAAACTGTGAAAGAACTCCCACCGGATAGCTGAGATCCGGTCGTGTTAGCGTAGCGTAAATTAAGCTTCCTACTAACGACTGATACTTCTTCATATCTTTGAACTCTGTACCATCATATTTGCTGAGTTTATGATTTACTTCAAGCGGTGTTGAAGCTTCTCTGCAATTCTCCATATTAAACTTCTTCAGTAAGTTTAGGAGATAACCCTTTTGCGTAACATATACACCATGATCTGTATATGTGATTTCCATACCTAGAAAGTATGATAACTTTCCCAGGTCACTGATTTTGAATTCTTTTTCGAGCAGTTTCTTCACCTCTGTTATTCTTGCATCTGAGGTACCTGTAATTATTATGTCATCTACATAGATACAAATGTAGATCATTCCTTCTTCTGTTCTTTTGATGAGGAGACTTGCATCTGCCTTCGAACTTTGGTATCCAAGTTCATTGAGATACTTCACAAGTCTGTAGTTCCAAGCTCTTGGAGCTTGCTTCAGTCCATAAAGTGCTTTTCTTAGTCTGCACACATGTTCTGGGTATCTGGAATTTACGAAACCTTCTGGTTGTTCCATGTAGACTTCGTCTGATATATATCCATTCAGGAATGCATTCTTTATATCTAGTTGACTTAGCTTCCATCCTTTTGATGCTGCTATAGCAATTACTGTCCTTATGGTTGACATCTTTGCCACCGTACTAAACGTCTCGTCATAGTCTATGCCATGCGTCTGAGCATAGCCCTTGATAACCAATCTCGCTTTATGTCTGGCTATCCTTCCATCTGCAAGTTTCTTAACTTTGAAAACCCATTTATTTTCGATTATTTTCTTACCATTTGGTTTAGGAACAAGCTCCCAAGTCTTGTTCTCTTCCAGTGCGCTGAATTCTTCTTCCATTGCTTCTTCCCATTGCTTCTTGCCTTTAGCTTCATCATAGCTCTGAGGTTCATCATCATCTTTGACCATATATGCATAATCTTTCTGAGTTATATACGATGTATCATACGAGTACCTTTTCGGTTGTCTTCTTACTCTGTTTGACCTTCTTGGTTCAAACTCTCATGTGTATCTGAATACACTTCTTCATCTTCGTTTCTCATACCTGATCCGGTCCTAGACGTACTTGCCTGCATATAATCTTCATCTTTATTCACCTGTACGATTGATTTACCTTTCTCCTTTCTTTTTATCTCTTCTTCAAATTCTTCAGCTGTATGACTCTGATCTGCATACCAGCTTTTCTGTTCATCAAATGTTACATCTCTGGAAACAGTAAATTGTTTGGTTAGAGGACTCCATAACCTGTAACCCATCTGCTTTTCATCATATCCAACGAACACATATTTCTCTGCTTTCGGTTCAAGCTTATGTCTCAGTTGAGACTGTATATAAGCATAAGCGACTGATCCAAACACTTTACAATGATCAAGTGTTGGCTTCTTTCCCCACCAGGCTTCATAAGGGGTCATTCCTTCTAATGCTGTACACGGTAATCTGTTTACCAAGTATGTAGCTGTATTTACGGCTTCAGCCCAAAGATAATCTGGACAATTCTTTTCTTTCAGCATAGCTCGTGCAAACTCGACTAGAGTTCGATTCCTTCTTTCTCCTACACCGTTTTGTTGTGGTGTATACCTGCAGGTTATTTCTCTCTTGATACCTGCATTCCAAAGGTAATCATTGAACTCTCGGGAGAAGTATTCTCCACCTCCATCAGACCTCAGTCTTTTAAGCTTTTGACCTGTGAGTCTTTCAGCATATGCATGAAAATGTCTGAAAGCTCCAAACACTTCTGATTTCTCTTTCAAAACATAAAGAGTTATCCATCTTGTTGCATCATCAATGAAAAGGACATAATATCTTGATCCGCTAATAGATCCTTCCTTTGTCGGTCCCCATACATCTGTATGTATGAGTTCTAGCACACCATCATGTTTGAATCCTTTCTTCTGGAAAGGTAACCTGTGGGCTTTTCCCATTTGACAAGCTTCGCATTTGTGAATCATATGTTGGTTCTGTACGTTCGGTAATCCCAGTTTCAGACTGATTTGCTATCATAGCTTTGATTCCTTTTTCATTGAAATGACCTAATCTCTTGTGCCAGAGATCAAGTTCTGTAATCACCTTTTCATCATATGTGAGCAACGCTTGGCCAATGTTCCCTTGTACTCTTAAAGTAAAGAGTCTTCCTTCTTTCTTACCAGAGACGATCTGATTATATCCGTTCTCGGGATCTTCTACAAATACTCCTTTGTTTGTGAATCTGACCTGAAAACCTTTCTCAACTATCTGTCCCACACTGATCAAAATTTTTGATATTGTTGGAACATACAAAACATTGGTAAGCAAATCTGCTCCACTCTTACATTTCACCTTTCCAATTGAATTTACGTTATGTCTTGTATTGTCACCTGTTTGAACAGTATGAATCGAACTTCCTTTTTCCAGTTCTGACATTAGTTCTATGTTTCCTGACAAGTGATTAGAACATCCAAAGTCAATGTAAAATACCTTTAGATCTTCGTTATCAGATGTGCTGATTGAATTCATCATCAATGATGTATGATTTTCATTTTGTGTGTCATTTGCGTAGTTGTTGTAGGTGGTGTTGTAGGATTGGCCCTGTCCCCAACTTCTTATTCCACCTCTACCGTAGCCTCCTCTTTGATTCTGTCTACCCTTTTTGAAGTTACCTTGATATCTTCCGCTTCTGCCTCTGTTATTATTGTTCTGATTTTGATTTGATCCCTGTTGGTTGTGCCAACAGTCATGCGCCAGATGATTACTTAGTCCACAAATCCAGCAAGCTTTCTTGTTGGTATTCTGACTACTTCTTCCTCTTCCAAAACCTCTTGCTTTGCCGGTGCCTTTACCTCTAGCATAATAAGCCTGAGCGCTCGACTCTTCTTCATCTTTTGGCTTACCTTTGTCTTTCTTCTTGTTCTTCATGTACATTGCAGAGCTTTGTCCTTTGTCTCCATCTCCTTTCAGATCCTGCTCATATGTGAGCATCAAACCAAGCAACTGATTTAAATCTGGTACAAAGTGATTTAAAGAAAGTTCAGTTGAGAGTACGAAAGGTTTCCACCTTTCATCTCCTCTCAACCCTGTTAGCAGTTGCGCTATCAATCTGTGATTTTCGACATCTTCATTTATGGATCCAAGACTATCTGCTAGATCCTTCATTTTAGTGACGTAGTCACTAATGCTTTGACTCGGCTTCTTTTTGAACGTTGTGAACTTGGACCATAAGCTAGCCTTTCTAGCTTTCATAGTATTTTGGAAGTTGTCTTCCAATGCGCTCCATATGTCCTCCGCTTTCTCCAGACCTCTAATGTGCGGTAGTAGATGATCAGAAACAGTGTTGTAAATGTAGGCTCTTGCCGTTGCATCTTTCTTCTGCCACAGCTTCAAAGCTTCTAACTCTTCTTTTTCCGGTTGGCTATCATCTTCGAAGGTCGGCTTCTTTTCTTCTCCGATCACATACATCATTAAGTCCTTACTCATAAGTAAGGCTTCCATACGCATTACCCACGCGAGATAATTATCTCTGTCCAGCTTATCAATTTGGACATGATCTGCCATGATCTTCTTGCTTGCTTTAGGTTGCCTTTGAGAGTCTTTTGGCTCTGATGCCGCTCGTGGGACTAACCGAGCTCTGATACCACTTGTGGGACTAACCGAGCTCTGATACCACTTGTTGGCGATAATCTTTCGCTCTGATATCGCTGATGATGGTCGTCACGGCAAAGGCTTGAACCTTGTCAGGCCTGCGGAAATTGCTGCGCCGCCGAATGGACAGCTAAGCTAGAGTGATATAGAACACCTCTGTAATCAACAGTAGCTTAGCAGGATTACTGTCGCTTAACTGTGTTAAACTGCGACTTGAATTCCACCGGAACTTCACCGGACTGTCACTGGGACGTCACCAAAGTTTTACCGGAATATCACCGGAATGAACTATGATTCTGCTCGTGATTACTTCAAATGCGTTATGTGAAGTAAGAAAGTGATACGTAAACTTCCTTTACTGAATGAACTTCTTAAGGAAAACTTCACAGTTCTGAAGTGCCACTTTTCGGTTAGACTTTGTACTGTGTGTACATATCCATTCCACCGGAAACTGTGATCAGCTTAAGTAGAGACGTCTAGCTACAAGATGAGCTATCTCTCATACAAAGCTTCGAATTCTACTACGAGATATACTTCGTTGTTCTTCCGAAAAAACTCACTTTTTCTGAGAAAACTATAACTGACAGAAAATGCCTTTAGTGAGATATCTTTGACCGAGACATTCGTTTACTTAGAGAGTACCGAGGGACACATTTAGTAACGAACTGTAACTGTTAATGGTTAACGAACTTTCTATCGTAACTCGAAAAACTTCAGATTCTTCATGCGAACAATGCGTGCAACTTCCACATGAACATGTGTTTTCTATTAGAGAAGATGTGTACAAACAAGCTTGGCCTCTTCTTGCTCAAGCTGTAGAAACTCTCCTACACTGAGTAGTTTCTTATTACCATCTCTCTCAGATGAATACCTGACATTCCAGGTTTCTGTTATTCATCTGTACATACGCGATCTATGGCGTCTTCTGAGAACTTCTCACTCTCTCTTCACTCATACGCGATCTCTCATAATCCTCTTCTTCTCATTCACACATCATCCAAGTCCTTCAATCCTTGGTGTATATATACACACTTTCCTTATGTGCTCTTCCCGCTCTCATTCTTTAATTCACGTTATGCGCGCATTATGCACCCACCACGGTTTATTGCTTTGTTACTCGTACAATTCTTGATTCTAGTTAACAGACTGATTTCACACGCTGTACAACTGAGGCTTTTGATTTTCTAAAGATTTCGCTTCTTTTCTTTTTCTTTTATATTTGTCTGTATGTCAAATTCGTGAGTGATTCCTCAGCAGACTTTTCACATTGAAGATTCAAGGTAATGTTGGTCATGCCTTGTTCACTTATGGAGGACATAAGATCTCTGAGTCAGATCTTTGGCACAAAAGGCTTGGACATTTCAATAAAAGAGGTATTAAGGATATGGTTAACAATGGTTTAGTGATTGGATTGCCTAATGTTGTAGGTCAACATATGACATAAAGATGTGATGCATGTCAATTAGGTAAGGCTCATAAGCAATCATATTCTAAGCATCGTTTCATGTATTCAGAGAAGCTTGAGTTGGTACACACAGATGTGTGGGGACCATCAAAGGATTTCAGTATTAATGGTTCAAGATATTATGTGATTTATGTTGATGATGCTACCAGGTGGATCACTATATATGTGATCAAAGATAAATAAGAGGTATTCAATACTTTTAAACCTTATCATGTGTATGCAGACAAAATCACATGTCACAAGTTGAAGAGACTAAGGTTAGAGGGAGGGGGAGAGTATTTTTCTAATGAGTTCAATGATTACTTATGAAATGTGGGTATAAAAAGGGAAGTTACTTGCAGGTACTCTCCTCAACAAAATGGTGTAGCAAAAAGGAGAAATAGAACTCTTGTTGAGTTTGCAAGATCAATGATGAAGGAGAAAAATTGTCCAAATTATTTGTGGGTTGAGGCTATAAATACAGCTACATATTTGGTCAATAGATTACCATGTAAAGCTTTGAAAGTTATGACACCATATAAAGCTTGGTGGGGTAAGAGACCTACCTTAGATCATTGCAAAGTGTTTGTATGTTTGGCTTATGCATATGTGCCATCTCAGTTGAGGCATAAATTAGAACCTAAAGCTGAAAAGTATGTGTTCATTGGATATGATGATAAGAAGATGGGTTATAGGTTGTGGAGTCCATCCACAAAGCAATTCCTTGTATCAAAGGATGTTACATTTCATGAGGAAGGTATTTGGTATGCAGGTACCTTCAATAATTATGCAGGTGATGAAGAAGTTTTGAATGAGAAGAAAGGCAAATCAAAGGTTCAGATATTTGATGAAGAAGAGAGCAATGAAGTACAAATTGAAGTTGAAGAAGTGCCAAGGTTTGATCCAGAATGTGATGAACGAGAAACTTCAAGAAGTGGAGAAATCAGAAGGTCATCAAGACACAAATGGCAACCTACAAGGTATAGCTATGACACTTCATTTTTTACTACTAAAGATTATTATTACATGGTGAAGTAGAAGACCCTTCTACATATGAAGAGGCAAAAGGTAAGGAAAATTGGGAGAAAGCTATGCAGGAAGAGTATGATGCATTGATGGAGAATGAGACATGGGATTTAGTTCCTAAACCAAATAGTAAGAAGATCATTGGATGCATGTGGGTCTACAAGACAAAGAGGTATGCAGATGGAAGTGTGTTTAGGTATAAAGCTAGACTTGTTGTGAAAGGGTTTGCTCAGACATATGGTATAGACTATGATGAGGACTATAGTCCTATGGCAAAGATGAAAACCATCAGAACACTCATAGCCATTGCTACATGTAAAGGTTGGAGATTATGTCAATTAGATGTGAATAATGATTTTCTTAATGGTTATATTTCAGATGATGTTTTCATGGAGCAACCACAAGGGTTCAGAGATAAAAGGTATTCAGAATATGTATGCAAGGTCAAGAGAGATTTGTATAGTTTGAAGCAGGCCCCAAGGGCATGGAATTATAGACTTGTGAAGTTCTTGAAGGAACTTGGTTTCCAAGTATCTAAAGCTGATAGTAGCTTACTTGTCAAAGCTAGTGATGATGGGTTCATTTATGTGTGCGTATATGTTGATGATATAATCCTTACAGGTACAGATGAGAAGGGTATACAAAGTCTCAAGAAACAAATGGAGAAAGAGTTCAAGATTAGTGACTTGGGAGACTTGTCATATTTCTTGGGCATGGATATTTCATATACTCAACATGGAGTGTATGTGACTCAAGAAAGGTATTTAAGAATTTGTTGATCAAGTTTAAAATGGAAGATTGCAGGGTATCACCTACTCCAATGGAGGTGAATCACAAATTGAGCAAATATGGAGGAGAAGAATTCAAGGATATGAAGCTATATCAAAGTCTGGTTGGTAGTCTAATCTATGCTGATTTGTCATATGCAGTTGGAGTGTTGTCTCAATTCATGCATTGTCATAGGAAAGAACATTGGGTTGCAGGACAAAGAGTGTTGAGATACATTAAGGGTACACTCAAGGAAGGCTTGTATTATGGTTTTACATCAGATACAAACATCAACATATATAGTGATACAGATTGGGTAGGTAATCTGATAGGAGATCAACATATGGATACTTGTGTTATGTGGGAGATAAGTTAATCTCTTGGTGCCCTAAGAAGCAACACACAGTTGCTTTATCATCTATAGAGGTAGAGTATAAAGGTATGGTTGAAGCTGCAAAGGAAGTCATATGGTTGAAAACTCTCATGAAGAGTTTTGACATCATTCAGAGTACACCCTATTCATGGAGATAATATGAGTTCATTGTATCTAGCTGCTAACCTTGTTTTTCATGCTAGGACTAAACACATTGAGATTCAGTATCACTTCTTGAGAGAGAAGGTGATTGATAAGGAGATTGAAGTCATACATACTTCAACAAAAGATCAGATTGCAAATATGCTAACCAAAAGCTTGGATGGACCAAAGCTACAAAGGTTTAAAGACATGGCAGGTATAAAGAAGATAGAGAAAACCTCAATTGATGATTGAGGGGGAGCTGTTGGTGCAAGTCAATCACCAATTGATGTTTTGGATACATTTGATTAGTCAATGAATGAATTATCTTCAACAAACTTTCTGAGTAGTGACTATCTTCACATATAGTTCAAAATTTTGATAATCTGGTATTGATCCTCCAAATTGGGAAAGGTTTTGAGTTATTCTTGATACAGAAGTGTTCTAACATCAAGGATAGTTGTTCTTTTGGAGATTAACACTCTCCATCACTCTTGCAATGGAAGTAAGTGTAAGTTTTATATATAAATTGAAATAAATATTTTATGTTTTCTTTACATGATCTTTTTTTGTAGTGAGCATGATGAGAGGGATAAAACATATGTATTTAGTTCACTTGAGACAAAATTTGGGACTGGGTGGTCGCATAAGTGGTGTCTAAAGGAGATGCAAACACACATACATCCATTTATGTATGTATGTATGTATATGAGAGAGAAAAAAAGGAGTGTGATCGGAGGTACACATACATCCATATACACACACATACACACACATATACACACATACACACACATACATGCACATTTACACACACACATACACATGCATGTAGACACACACATATACATGAATACACACACATAGACACACATAATCATATGTACACACACACATAGACTCACATAATCATATATACACACATAATACACATACACATGCATACACACACATGCATAAATTGAAATAAATATTTTATGTTTTCTTTACATGATCTTTTTATTGTAGTGAGCATGATGAGAGGGATAAAAAATATGTACTTAGTTCACTTGAGACAGAATTTGGGACTGGGTGGTCGCATAAGTGGTGTCTAAAGGAGATGCAAACACACATACATCCATTTATGTATGTATGTATGTATGTATGTATGTATGTATATGAGAGAGAAAAAAAGGAGTGCGATCGGAGGTACACACATACATCCATATACACACACATACACACACATACACACACATATACACACATACACACACATACATGCACATTTACACACACACATACACATGCATGTAGACACACACATATACATGAATACACACACATAGACACACATAATCATATGTACACACACACATAGACTCACATAATCATATATACACACATAATACACATACACATGCATACACACACATACACACTGTATATATACACACACACACACACACACACACACACATATATATATATATATATATATATATATATATATATATATATATATATATATATATATATATATATATATATATATATATATATATATATATATATATATATATATATATATATACACACACACACACACATATATATATATATATATATGTGTGTGTGTAATTTTATAAAAATGATATTTTGTAGATACCAACAATAGTTTCCACGTAAAAGTTCTCCATCTATAAGGTTCATGTCTTTTGAGCTAGCACGTGATAGTTGCTTGAAAGAAGCAACAATGCTAGAATCCTCTATTTTACATAAAGAATCAATAGCTTTTATTCTAATATGCTATCCAAAAGCCCACATATTAGTGAGCATTTGAGCCTACAAAAGAAATTAAGTTAGTAAAGAGAAACTAATATACATATATGTAAAAAATAGAATATTGTTAAAATAAAATTACCTTTTATTCACAACCTATCATTAACTCTCTTTGCTCATCTGAGATTTCTTCATTATTTGCATTGGCTCATTGCAAACGAGTATATAGTCAATGCATGAAAGAAGATATATTTGTAATCTCATTATTATCGAGATTATGTCTATATCTTTTGTTTCTCCATCTTTTATTTCGGAGATTTTGAAGTTCTTGTTCGTACTCACTAATGAATGCTTGCATGCATTCGTTATTATATGCTACAAAAGTAGGAACATCATTTTTTTCTTGTAATGTAAATAAAAATAGAACTCCCTTACCTAATAATACTTGGTATGTTATTTTTGAAGAAGACTCGTTGGTCCATGCACGTGGAGCTTCTTCATGAACTCTTTCAAGGTACTCAGTAACATAGTACATGCACTCCTCAAGCATCCAACCCTTTGCCATGGATCCTTCTAGTTTTTCTCTTTGCCGCACATAACCTTTTAATATTCCCATAAATCGCTCGGCCCAAAACATCCATTGAGTGTTGACAACACCTGCAATCTCTATTTCATCCACACGATGGACTAATAAATGAACCTGAATATCAAAAAATGAAGTAGGAAGCTCTTTCTTCATCAAACATAGTAGCTCTTTGTATTCATGTTTCTTTTGTGGGATCGAGTCTTTGTCAATCTCTTTTGATGTAATCCACCTATACATATCATAAAAGAAAATATAAAGGCATGCATTAAAAAATAAATGATATCAAATAGTCATATATATTAAATATAAAAGTATCATAATTACCTTATAAGCGATCCAAGATAGTAGATCACATCTCATACTCCTTTTGTTGTACATCCATCGATAACCAAAGGTAAAATGTGCTTCAAAAAGTCATACCAATCATGGGTCTTTAACCCAGATAAGCTCCTATCATCCTACTGTTCTAGAAAGATGCACCATATCCTATAGGAGTCTAAATCAATTGATTCCTATTGTTGATAGTCTGCATCTCTTTTGTCCTAAGTACCCAAGGAGCAGGTGCATAAGTCGTTTCCTGTTGATGTCTATCAAAAACTAGCCATAACTTTGGTTTTGAGTTTTGGTCCTTTAAATCGTTCCTTGATGTTATGGTGTCTTTTAATCCAAGAAGATGATGCCATAATCAATAACCAATATTCTCAAATATATGCATAGGATCAAGAAGATGATAGACCTTTAACTCTCTCCAATACTCCAAAGAACACCATATCGATATATTCTCTACGAGTGCCAATTTTCCTTTACCTCTCTTCACATTCTCATTATCTTCATCATCACATGTGTGTATGAATTCACGTATATGTGTATGTCTATGTATGTATGTATTTATATGTGTATGTGTATGCATGTATATATATAAATAGATAGAAAATTAAGAATTATACCTTAATAGTGCCAAAACAGATACATTATTCCATACAAAACAATTTTGAAGATTGAGAATAAGTAAGCTTCCACTTAGTCATGTCAAGAGACTTCCTTCATATACATGCTTTAAACATTCCTCTCGAAGATATTTCTCATTTTTATAAATATCAATGCTCTCAGTATCATTTTTTATACCAATCCTCAATAAAATCTACCATGCCATCATCTTCATCATTGTTGCATAGATCTTTTACTTTATCTTCTTTTGAATATAGGTCTTTCAACCTTGCATATTCCACAAGATCACTTTTGCATAGCCTCCTCATAGAAGCTTCTGATGAACGAGGTCTTATTGGGAACTTTGAATGACATGGTGCAATATCATCAACATCATATGTTGGAATCGACACACATGAATAAAAATCATTAGTATTCCATAAATGAATGAAAAGTAAACTTTAAACATAAAATTAAATATGCAAGTTATTTTGAAAAAGAGATTGAAATTAGAGTTTTTCAATGCAACACATGATAGGTGGATAGAAAGTTTTCATTTTCTCTCTAGCTAAAAGGTGCTCTTGGAGGTCTACGCCATCCATAATTCACTAATAATTCATCACCAGCATGTAATGAAGTAATAGCATTGACAACTATGTATCTTGCTACATCTCTACTCATATATGGTAATTCATGACTATTTTCATGCTCCTGAAATGTGCAATTATTCCTTGAACTATTATGTAACCCTCCACTACTATTTATTAAACCTCTTATATTTCCATGCATGTAAGGTCTTCCATTATATAATCTTTCATTTTCTACATGTGAAATCCCTCTATTAGTAAGGGACACTGGATTTAAGCATATTCCATAAGTACTCATGCTTTGAACATAACGTGCAAGTCGACGCCAATCTCCCCATCCATATATAGGACCACACAATGGCATAAGAGTGACTTTAAAGTCCGGAGGCAAATACAAATCCTCTATAATAAAGAGACCACGACCAACACTAGTAATAGTGGATGGAGCAATCATATAGCGATTACCCCAAAAGTTAGAAACCGCTCCATCTAAAGGAAGTGATCCTCTATTCCATCCTCCATATCTTCTTCCATCATATGTTTGTATTAGAGAACAATCACGAGCTGGTAATGGATAATCTCTAGCTGTTTCAATCTCTAAACCAGGAGGTAGAGGATTTCTAGAAACCTCTGCTTGTAATTGATGAACAACAAGTCCATGACGTGTACGAGGTATATTAGCATTATGAGTATAAGAATTATTATCATCGTCATCATCATCATCCAACAAATATTCCTGTATATCAACAATAATTTGATTTTGTATATGTTTTTAAAATAAAATAATGACATTAATTTATAGAGTAAATACATACCCAAGCATTATCACATTGACCAGGTTGTGGTGGATGCTCAAAAGCACCATACTCTACCTCATGTTCAATAGATTCCAATCATGGTCTTTGATACGTGCCATAGCAAAACTTACACCAACATATAACATGCTCTTGATAGTAAAATTCAGCATAATTCCTACCGGAGGACACATGTGAAGTCGCTGCATGGGCGCGAGCTGGTGGATT